>CM076579.1:368466340-368642218 GCA_034641835.2 Pinus albicaulis
ATTCAAATAGAAAAACATATAATCTATGACTAAAGAACTTGCAAGAGACAGAAAATGTCATAAATAATTCTAGAACCCATTTCCTTTACTAGAACTCCTTGGCATGATAAAAGAATATATTATGTGCGATTGGTGAGAGACTAACACCATGAATTGAATCCTATGATCTCACATCAAAATTTAAGTTAACTGCGTAGAAAGACTGAAAAAAAAAACTACCCTAGAACTCTAGTTGTAGATCATAGTAATCGACAGAAGAAAATAAACATAAATGAATAAGGAATGGTAAATGCAAAGAGGTTATTAAGTATTTGAGAAGCCCTAAATTATTAGCCATCTTTGAGTCATGGGGGATTCACTAGGGGACAATACAATACCACATGCATTCTATTATGAAACCAACTCACAAAATAGAAGAAAAGATAGATCAAGGACTTTAAAATTATCCCCTTCAAGGGGGGAACTTCCTTTACATTACATAAATGAACAATTCTTGGAAGATACATGTTGTAACACTCAAAACACAACTCCTAGATGTGGGGAACCAGTGCCTGATACATATTGAGATTGATTTAAAATAATTAAAATCAGTGGATGGAAGGGTAGGCCATGAGTGCTTACAAGCAAAGCTTTTGGTTTCAAAACACTAACCTTCCAAAGCAGAATGGCCAGAGAAGCTATTAGAGTTGCAAGGTGTTGGATTAAAGCTATATAGCATAAAATGAAGGAGGGAGATTTTGAGCATAGGAAATTAATAATATGTGCTTAAAATTTGTAGATAGAATGATGTATGAAGAGGGAAAATGTGAATGATATTCCTGGATGTGGAATGCTTCATTAAGGGCTTTGAGATTAATTTTCATTAGTATAACCCAGTAAATTCATAAAAAACCAAACTAAAGCACCAACTGCATCCTACACAGTCAAAGGGAAGAAAAACATATATGAATGTTGAAACATAAAAGAAAACCATGACTACAACTTCCCAATGTTGGAATCAAACTGCAATATCATCTTTAGATTTCGAAGAGGATGTTTTGTTTCCATTTCCAGTCATGGTTGACTATGCCCTTCTAAACCCTTACAAAATGTCATTTTCCCACTTTTATTGTCCTACCCCAACCCAACTATCACAATTAGTTTCCAAAAATGATTCTGACACATTTTCGCGAACTATTTATCTCTTCTATAAAATATTTTTTGAAAAAATCAAATTACAAAATATTATTTTAATATTATAATATATTAAATTAATAATTTGAAAATAAAAACCGCAACCCCTTTGAAACTTTTCAAAATGAATTCACAATTAATGCAATGTAAAATCAAGCTCCAATAACAATTTTGGAAAACAATTTTTCTACCCCGTGACCACCCTTGGTGGTTTCTGGAATGAAGGGATGGTGATGTCGTAAAGATTAATAATCGTTGATTTGTTCGATGAGTAGTTTCAATATAATTCCCCCGGGATCACTTCATTGTTTATCCTTTGTGCATTTTGCGCCACCGTAAGACCATTTATTTGTAATGTGAATGAAATGAACCGACGATTATGTTAGAATGTGCCAAAATGAAGATTGTGTTCCTTTCATATGTCACTTCGATCCTCTTCATATTTTCTCTATTTCTTCCTAGAGAAAAACAATTTTTGTTTTTATCGTTTGGTTTTCCTTTGCCTTGAAAATAATTTTTAGATATAACATAATTCAATTTTGTTTTGAATAACTTTGTGATGTTTTGGACACCAAATGTTGGTTTCATAGTTGTTTTGGGTGCTTCACACGCTTCCTTGACTAAGTTCATATCTGTATCTGGTGGTGCCTGTTAAGTCCCTATATTCATAGTGTAGTCCTTTATTATGTTAGTGTATCCCCTGTTATTGTTATTGTTGTACTCTTGTAACCTCCATATTTTTATTATTGTGCCCTTACATTATTGTTGTTAGGCCGGCTAGGGTTACATTGTGGCCCCACTAGGATTACATTGTGGCCCCATGGACTCCTATATATAGAAAGGATGTTTTGTCATTTGTATCATCGAAGAATTGTTCATCCATGTAATTTATTGGAGGTTTCCCCCTCGAAGTGGCGCATTTCTAAGACGTTGATATCTCTTTTCTTCTATTTTTGGAGTTGGTTTCACAACATTTGGTATTAGAGCTTTGGATTCTAGGGTTTCACTGCTCCAAACAGGTCATCGTGGAATTTTCACTATAACATTATTTTTTACGAAGGTTCAGAAGCTAAAATGTGTAGAGTGCGAAGAAGAAATCCTGAGGAACCTATTCGAAAAATTTCAGAGCTTTGTTTTCAATATTTTTGGATATATGATCTGTGGAAGTTAGGTCTTATTCAGGATCCCGAATTTCATCTCAAAGAGGTGATCATGGGAAAATATTTATAACTCTCTCTCTGGGCATCAGATTGGAATTATGTAAAAAGTGGCTTGATTTACACGAACTGTAGTTTCCTGTCTATCCATTACAGAGCCGAACAAGGAAACAGTGACATGTGGAAATTTGTACAAGTTCGCTCTAATGAACCAGTCCATAATTAGGTCATCGTAGGAGATTGGGCACAACTTTGACTTCAAGAATCCAATTCAGGTCAAAGTTATGGCATTTGAAAGAGAATTCAGAGGGATACCTTAGTACAAAATTTTAGATATTGAATTGATGTGAAATAATATAGATAATTCAGTTTCCATATCAAGCTCCTCAAAAGAAAGCAAAAGGTGTGTATTTGGTTTTTAAAATTGCATAACGTTTGTTTGAAAAAGTAGTTTGAATTGATACCAAGGGCATATTTTAGAATTTTTATCAGTATTGGGTTCTATAATTCCTCCAAAAAATAATTCCATACCCATTAAGCCCTCGAAAAGCTATACTATGATGGATGAAGAGGAAGAATTGCAATATGAGATATCAAAATTACGATACCAAGTGCAACAGATTTTGATCTTACAAAGAGCAACCGAAGATGACATAGATGGTTTAAAAGCAGAAATGGAGGCTAAGTTGAATGGTTTGAAGGATCAAATAATAGCTAATATGGATGATAAATTAGTGGAAGATCACATCGAGCATCAACAACAAGTTCTCCAACTCTTAAAGGATAACCTAACTTTGGTGCAAAATCTAATGAAACAATAGAAAGATCAACATTGTAGGTTTTAACCCTGAACAAAAATTATCTACACACGAACCTTATAATAGAAAATAAACAATAGCGAGAGCATAAAACATAAAACAGATAAACACAAAGATTTTCCCCTGGATCCCGAATCGGGACAACCAGCTTGATATTTCATTATATTCCTTTTAGTGTTACAACACATATATATACATGTCGAAGCATACATAAACCCCAATCCATTAACCCTGGATTAGAACATAACTGTAGTTCCTTTGACCGGATCTACAAAAAATACCAGGGGCCGAAAACCATCGTACCCCAAAACCATGTGCAAAACCATGCACAGAACCATGGGCACGGACTACCCACCGGAAATTAAAGACCAAAAAATTTTCGTCGGGGCACAGCCCCGGGCCACGACAGGGGGGGCTATCGCCCCCCTGCGTGTGCTTAGTCGTGGAAAGAATATAACACATACCCAACATTCTCCCACTTGTTGTTTTCTTTCTGCAGGGGGGCCATATGAGAGCTTACTCATTGGCCCAATTGTTTCTCTACACCAAGAGAACGTTTGAGTGCTCACAGACTTCGTCAATGCATCTGCAACATTCTTCAAAGTGTCCACCTTTACCAGCAACACCCTTTTAGCCTCAACCATATCTCTAACAAAGTGATATTGAACATCAATGTGCTTTGTCTTTGAATGATAAGCAGGGTTCTCAGCCAAGAAAATTACACTTTGGCTAGCACAGTCTATCGTTATATCTTGTTGTACCAACCCCATACTTGAACACAATCTCTGCAACCAAACTGCTTCCTTTCTTGCATAAGTGGCTGCTATGTATTCTGCCTCTGTAGTTGAAAGAGCCACTACAGACTGTCTTTTACTCATCCAACTGACTGCGCCTCCAAATAGGCTAAACACATACCCACTTGTAGATCTTCTTTGGTCCAGATCTCCAGCCCAGTCTGCATCAACAAAACCATGAATGTCCAACATTATTTCCAATCTTGGTCTTCCCTGGTAGCACAAGCCATAATCACTAGTGCCACGTAAATATCTGAAAACCCGCTTCACTGCTGTCCAATGCTCCTTCCCTTGGTTTGACATAAACCTGCTCAATACTCCCACTGCATGTGCAATGTCTGGTCTAGTACAGACCATTGCATACATCAGGCTACCCACTACACTTGCATATGGAACATGAGACATATACTCCTCTTCTTCTTGTGTCTTGGGACACTGTTCAGCAGACAACTTTACACCTACATGAATAGGAACATTCACCGGTTTACTATCCTGCATATTGAACCTCTGCAATATAGTCTCGACATACTTCCTCTGGTTTAACCAGAGCTTCCTCTTTGCCCGATCTCTCTTAATTTCCATGCCCAAAATATAGTTTGCAGCACCAAGATCCTTCATGTCGAATTTGGAGAACAGTTGGGTCTTCAAATATTGGATAATTTCTTTGTCATTTCCAATCAACAACATATCATCCACATACAGGACCAAATAAATAACACGGTCACCAATTAATTTAAAATAAACACAGTGATCCTCCTTGCTTCTGGTGAAGCCAAGTCCCCGTATATAGGTATCAAATTTCGGATACCACATCCTTGGTGACTGTTTTAACCCATACAGAGACTTCTTCAACCTGCATACTAGTTCTTTCTTACCCTTCACCATAAAGCCTTCGGGTTGCTTCATGTAGATCTCCTCTTCTAGATCCCCGTGAAGAAATGTTGTCTTCACATCCATCTGTTCTATCTCAAAATCAAATGCAGCAGCAACAGATAAAAGTAATCTAATAGAAGTAAATTTGGCAACAGGAGAAAAAATATCACCAAAATCAATTCCCGGCACTTGGGAATAACCTTTTTCTACCAACCAAGCTTTGTATTTCTCCACCTTGCCTTCTACATTCATCTTCTTCTTAAACACCCATTTTCTCCCAATGGGCTTCCTTCCAGCTGGCAACTCCACCAGATCCCATGCATCATTTTTGTGCAAGGATGCCATTTCATCAACCATGGCCTCCTTCCAGAGTTTTCCATCCTTTGAATCTACTGCCTCCCTGACAGTTCTGGGTTCATCATCAGTTATAGTTAAGGCAAAACCTGAACAGAAAGCAGATGGACTATACCTTTCTGGTTGCCTTCTTTCCCAAACTGATCTTCTCAAAGCTAGAGTTTGTGGCTCTTCATCTTCTGAGTCTTCTTCTGTTGTAGAGTCTGATTCATCCTCCTTTAGCTCAAACTCTATCTTCTCAGGTTCCTTTGGTAGGACTTCATGTTTAACAACATCTTTCACTTCTATAAACACCACATCTCGGCTGTACACAACCTTCCTTGTTTCTGGGTTCCAAAGCTTGTAACCCTTTAAACCATCCTTATAACCAATAAAGATGCACCTTTCAGATTTATTATCCAACTTGGTCCTTTTCTCCTTTGGAACATGTACATATGCATCACATCCAAATACCCTTAGATGTGAAAGAGAGGGTTTCTTACCAGCCATACCTCATGTGCGGTCTTATCCTCCAACACTGATGAAGGTGATCTATTAACCAGATAGCATGCAGTCTCCACTGCCTCTGCCCAGAATTCTTGTCCTAACCCGGTACCATTGAGCATGATTCTTGCCTTTTCCATCAGTGTTATTTTCATTCTTTCTGCAACTCCATTTTGTTGCGGTGTGTATGGAGTAGTCTTCTGCCATGCTATACCACACTTCTTACAGAACTCTTCAAATTCCTTCTTGCAGAACTCCCCACCATTATCTGTCCTCAACGCCTTTATCTTCCTCTCTATCTGGTTTTCCACCAAAGCCTTAAATTCTTTAGATTTGTCAAAGACTTTAGATTTCTTCCTTAAGAAATATATCCATGTATTCCTCGAGAAGTCATCTATGAATGAAACATAGTACACAGACTTTCCCAGTGATGGAACTGACACAGGTCCAAACACATCACTGTGCTCAAGTTCTAATATCTTGTTTGCCCTCTTAGCACCAGAACGAAAACTCACCCGATTCTACTTCCCATATACACAATGTTCACAGAAATCGAAATCCAAATAGCAATTATACATACCTTCTACCATACCATTTCTATGTAGTATCCGAAGTTCCTTCTCTCCAATATGTCCAAGCCTTTGATGCCATAACATGGTCTTTTCTCCAGAGATAGATAGTATTTCTGCTTCACTTTCAGGAACCATAGAATTGTTACACCCATCAATAACAATGTTACCATGTAGCTTGTACAGAGTTCCAGTCCGAACTCCCCGCATTAATACCAGTGCTCCCCGAACCATCTTGCAGGCATCTTTCTCGAACATTGTTTTTACACCTGCATCATCCATCTTACTTACAGAAATTAGATTTCTGGCCAATGCAGGAATATGCAAAACACCAAGAAGTGTTCTAATCCTTCCACCTTGTTGCTTCAGCTTGACCTTTCCACGTCCGATGATTTTGGCCTTCCTATCATCCCCTAGGAAGACATCACCATCATATTTCTCATACTCGCAGAACCACTCCCTATGGGGAGTGAAGTGAAAGGATGCACCTAAGTCAATCAACCATGACTCATGATCTACATGTGTATTTGAAGAAGAAGCCAAATACGCATCCCCACCTTCATCTGAGGTGGTTTTTTCCTCTGTAGAAGGAGCATCATCAGATCCCTTTCCTTTCTCAGGAGCTTTAGATCTGCAGTCCTTTTTGTAGTGCCCTTCCTTTCTGCATTTCCATCACACCTTTACAAACTTTCTAGGAGATTTAGATCTCCCTCTAGATTTATATCTCCTAATCAAAACCTTATTCTTATTTCTGTTTTGGGACCTTCCTCGTACATATAAGGCATCTCCATTCTGACACTCCATATTTCTCCACCTCATTTCCTCCGACAGCAAGGCTGAGACAATGTCATCAAAATTCAAGGTAGTTGTATTGCTACCTATTGCAATAACTAGACTGTCCCATGAATCTGGTAGAGAACACAAAAAACTGATGCACTTATCTTCATCTGATATTTTAATATCAACAGATGATAGCTGACTTACCACAATATTGAAGGCATTCAGATGCTCTGTCACCGAGTCTCCATCCTTCATCCTCAGGTTATACAGCTTTTTCCGTAGGAACAATTTATTCACCAGAGACTTATATTGGTACAAATTCCCTAGCTTGTTCCACAAGGTCTTCGTTGTAGCTTACCCAGATACATTCAATAATATTGAATCTGAGACACACAACCATATTGTGCTCTTAGCCTTCTGATCTAGTTTCTTCCAGTCTTCATCTGACATTTTCGTTGGTTTAGTACCTGGATCTACCGCGATCCACTAATATTTATCCACCAGTAGATCCTCCATCTTGAGCTTCCATAACTCAAACCTCTGACCATTAAATTTCTCAATCTCTATCTTTATGCCACTCTCCATATTCTTTCACCGCAAGAATCGATTACGCAGATCTCGCACTAAACAGGGTCTACCTTAGGCTCGAGCAAAAAAACCTTAGCAGCAAAGGCGTCCCCTTGAAGCCAAAATAGCTCTAATACCAAATGTAGGTTTTAACCCTAAACTGAAATTATCTACACATGAACCTTATAACAGAAAATAAACAATAGTGAGAGCATAAAACATAAAACAGATAAAGACAGAGATTTTCCCTTGGATCCCAAATCGAGACGACCAGCTTGATATTTCATTATATTCCTTTTAGTGTTACAACACATATATATACATGCCAAAGCATACATAAACCCCAATCCATTAACCCTGGATTAGAACATAACCGTAGTTCCTTTGACCGGATCTACAAAAAATACTAGGGGCTGAAAACCATTTTACCCCAAAACCATGTGCAAAACCATGCACAAAACCAAGGGTGCAGACTACCCACTGGAAATTAAGGACCAAAAAATTTTAGCCAGGGCGTTGCCCCAGACCCCAACAGGGGGGGCTATCGCCCGCGTGCTTAGTCATGGAAAGAATATAATACATACCCAAAAAACATCACATAGAAAGAAGTTCTGAAGCAGTCACATAAACAAGAACTATCAAGTATGATCAATTTTAGAGTATCTCAGCAAGTGGAAGAACTTTCCTGTAGAAGATTCCTCATGGGAGGATGAGAATTTTATGCAGAAGCATCAAGAAATAATCAAGCATTGAGGACAACACTTGTTTGAAGGAGAGGGACATGTTAAGTCCCTATATTAATAGTGTAGTCCCTTATTATGTTAGTGTATCCCCTGTTATTTTTATTGTTGTACCCCTGTAACCTCCATATTGTTATTATTGTGCCCTTACATTATTATTTTTAGGTCAGCTAGGGTTACATTGTGGCCCCACTAGGATTACATTGTGGCCCCATGAACTCATATATATAGAAAGGAGGTTCTGTCATTTGCATCATTGAAGAATTGTTCATTCATGTAATGTATTGGAGGTTTCCCCCTTGAAGTGGCCCATTTCTAAGGCGTTGATATCTCTTTTCTTCTATTTTTGGAGTTGGCTTCACAACAGTGCCATAATCAGGATGGGCACATCCGTTCATCTAGTGAACCACCAAATTATTGATTTATTTTCCCCTTTTTGACTTCACACTTAGTAGGCTGCAAATTTTATTCATAGTCAGGAATCTCCTCATCATAAGGGAGAATGGTAGCAACAACGGGTGTACGCGACCACAACTACTGGGCGAATAAAACCTCACTTTTTATTCTTATATCTAGGGTCATATTTAACATTTCAAGGGACAACTCTACATGTTTCAACTTGTCTGCATGAATTTTATCCAACTTTAAGAGTGTATAGTAGCCTCTAAATTGTGCTTCATTGGGAAAAAGTATTCCCCTCTATCTATGGTCAGCATACATTCGAATAATTATAAAGACATTTTTTTCTTTTTTTCTATATTAAGATGTGCGTCAAA
The DNA here is from genome assembly GCA_034641835.2 of Pinus albicaulis. NCBI lineage: Eukaryota > Viridiplantae > Streptophyta > Pinopsida > Pinales > Pinaceae > Pinus > Pinus albicaulis. The sequence goes on from CM076579.1 coordinate 368,475,425, forward strand.
ACCTTCAGAGAAACCTTTTCCCTTTGCACAAAATCGAAAAGTAAAATTGTTGATATAAAAATCAAATTCTAGTAGAATGTGTCATCCATGGTGTGCACAACAGTTTTATGAAAAATGGTGTTTAAAGGAACTCAGAAAATATCTAAAACCGCTTCAAATTTTTGGAAATTTCCTCAATTGAAATCATTTGGGGCCTTTCTACACTTAACCTAGATTGCAGAATTTTGAATTTTTTCTTCATTCTCCTAGAAGAATCAGTTGAAATTCACTCCTTGGGCCACCTACGAAAATTAGTTTGCAAAGTAATTGATTTACATTTTAGCTTTTACTTTCAGGTTCTAGATTTCACTCACAAAGAATTGGAATCACAATCTCAACTCTGATCCGTCCATGAATAGCAAAGTACACTGACCATTGATTAAAACTGTTAGATAGAAAATCTAATTGCAACTCTAACACTCTTTCAACTTTGGTGGGCACGACATTCTTCACAGTGCTCTTGCATACAAGTCTAGTTTCTCTTGATCTCCCATACATGTCATCTTAATGAGGGCTTCACCATTGTAAATTTTTAAGAAAATCCAACTAAACTCTTCCAGGAGACCATAGGCTACGATACCCTCCGTTGTTGTATTTCTCATGTTTACATATTCGCATGGATTGCTAAATTTATTGATGAGAGAAATCCAAGTATAGATTCATTGATCGGTATTTTTCCATCGTTCTGACTTCTCAATATTGATATCAAGATCTAGATAGTTGTTTGCTTCATGGAATTGAAAATTTGACAACATCAAGTATCTAATGAAAAATTTTAAAGTCGCTTAATGCAAACCCCCAAACAACATATCAATGTTTTTGATTTCTTTCCATGTCATGAAGTTCCGTGAAGTGTTACCAAGTTACACCAAAGATTCAATAATGTACGTTAATCAGCCCATCAATGAATTCTTTGATCCTCACCTATCAAACTGCTATAATTGACACCATCAAGTGAATTATAAAGGAAAATACTTGCAAAACGTTGTGAATACAATTAGGATTTTTCTCCAGTTATAAGCATTTTATTAACATGGGTTATAATTTAACCTAGATCCACTGATAGATATTACCAATAGAAGTGCCAAATATATTGTTGAATTTCTCCAATTCTAGAGATTTAAGTAACTTCTTAAGTGCCTTAAATGAAACCAACCCGACTTTGTATGTAGAATTAGACAAGAAAATTTTCAGTCTTTCGAGGATGAGTCCAACATTGATAGCTGCATATAAAAACCTATTCTTGAGCCTTCTATATATTGCATTGGATTCATTGGAAGCATTGCATTAAAATAGAAAGAAACCACTTGCTGACACAAGTCAATTCATATGTAATCAAAAGCACATGTTTTTCACCCCATAGAAGTATCTAAACATTCAGAGCTAAGATATATCAACATATTTTGGATAGTGCTAACATGACTCCTTGAAGGACATGTTTCTTCAATCTTAAAACCTTCAACTATAAACTAATGACCATGTGGCAAGAACATAGTTTAAAACTACCAATCCATGAGAAGCTTTGTTGCATGGGAAATAATGTACTGACAATTTGATGTTTCTCAGCCACATCTAGTATAATAATGTAGTTTGTACTTAGAATAAAATCCCTCTACAAAATTATTCCATGAATGGAATCGAATCAAACAGAATACCTACATGATGGATTTATATTATCAAACCTTGCAAGACTCGTTGAGGCAGAATTCACTACCTCATTTTTCCTGGTCCAAATCCAAGAGGAAAAATGAGCTTCAACATCTGCCTCCAAATAGGGATAGTGATTTGGTAGCAAAGTCTTGAGAAATTGTAGATCAGTGGCATTATTAGGCATAGAGTCAGATCAAAACGGAAGCTAATCCCAATCCAGTATCTCTGAAAATTTCAAATTCCATGCAACTTATGTCTTCCAATATATTTATTCTTGAACTGAAAATGCTAAACTGGAAATACTACAGCTTAAAAAATAAAAAATAAAAATAAATAAAATAATAAAAATAAAAATAAAAATAAAAAAATCTCATTGGTTAAGATTATTTATGTACATGTTCTTATTATGTAAAAGGTTTAATTAATTTAACTGAAATCCACCTTCCAATGGTATTAGGTCAGCATTTTGGTGTTGGAACTAATAACTCTATGGTGCTAAAATTTTGAAATCAAAACAGGGATGTACCGTGAAAAATATTCAAACAGAAAACTTGATACATACCCCATAAATAATATATGTCGTTGACCAATGAAAATTGTCATGTAGTCAGCCACTGGATCTTGAAAAAAATATTTTATTTGTGTTGGTATTTCTATAAACTCCACTTTATAGGTATGTATGTGAGGAACTTGATTGCCACTTTCTGTTGACAACCATTCAAGCTAAAAATCGAAATCAAAGTTTTGTTCCCCGTAATGTTATGCTTTTCATGCAATGCCAGCTCTTCACCAAAATATCTTTCCTCCTTCAATAACACTTCAGAACCTGCACTGGATTGTCCTTTATTCACAAAATTACTAAAACCATAATGATTATAATTATCTACAATGCCTTCAAAGTTTTTTTCAGTTTTTGCAAGGAGTTGTTGATTTAAATTCTCGGAATACTTGAATTCTTGCCTTTCGATAATATGGAAATCCTCTGTACACTTTTTAAAATACTTCCTTACCTCCAAATCTGCATTTTTATGAAGAAAAAAAATCCATTGTTTTCTTGGAAATCCCTTTTGTTTTCAACAATACATCTTCTCTAATAAGGAAGTATTGTGCAAGCCCATAGATTATCTTCAATCTCTTTTCCAAAGAGAAACACTTCCGTCCATAGTGCAAGGCTTCCTCTCCTTGAGATAAAATTCAAAGTCAATTGGATGAGCTACTGAATAATACACAATGGCAGCAGCCTCAGAAGGTTGAATTTCTTTCGGCATACTGAAATAATTTTTTTGAAACCTATTAAATTCAATGATTGATTCATTGATCTGCATTAGGATAGCATATAATTTCAAGAGGAATTTTTCATATTACTTTTTCTCGCCCTAATATCTAAGAAATATATCTTGAAAACCTTGCCACGAATTAATTGAACTTGCTTGTAAATGCTATAACCACTATTGATCTTCCCGCTTTAACGAATGATAAAACAACCTCAAAGACACATCTTCATAAATAATTTGAAAGTTTTCTAGAAGGTACTCAAATTCTAAGACATGTTGTTCATATGTAACATCATCATTCCCTCCAGAGAAAGTTGGTAGAAGTTTGAAGCCTTTTGAAGGATACTGATGAAGAATTGTCGGCAACTTCAGGGTTTTAAAGATTTCCCTGATTTTAAGATGAAAAGTTATGTGTTTCTTGTGAGACAAAGTGGTGGCTACTAAATATGATGAATCATCTTCTTTATGCTCAAACTGTGACTGATTATCTTTAGAAATTTTAATGCAAAAATCATCCCTCCTCTCAAAGTCAGGAGATAAAGTTGTCCCAAGATCAATAATACAAGAAGAAGAAAGGTCTTCTTTTTTCAATAAACAGTGTACTTTTTGGGTGTTACAATCTTCTAAGAAGATAAAGCAGGAAATAATATTTTTAATTTGAAGGGAAAATTTTACCATGGAGGTTATAATAAAAAATACAATTTCTTTTAAAAGCATGTAAGTCTGATACCTGAACTTTTCATGTTGCCTCCTCATTTTCGTGTCAGCAAAAATTTTATTCAATAAATTCTTCTTCAGTGGAGTCACTAGGTGAATAATAAGCATCCAATTTTATATATAAATCATGTTCACCATAAAGAAGTATGTCTTCATACCGAGGGAAAATTAACTTTGTGTCTTCATTTTTTGAAAACAGTGAAAAAATATGTTTTAACTTTCAGAAGATAGTTCCCAGTTGTGGGGAACAAGTGCCCGATACATCTTGAGATTGATTTAAAAAAATTAAAATCAATGCATGGAATGGCAGGCAATGAGGGCTTACAAGCAAAGCTTCTTGTTTCGAAACCCTACTCTTCCAAAAAAAATTGCCAGAGAAGCTATGAGAGTTGCAAGGTGTTGGATTAAAGGTGTATAGCATAAAATGAAGGAGATAGAGTTTGGGCATAGGAAATTAAGAATTTGTGCTTAAAATATGTAGAGATAATGATGGATGAAGAAGGAAAATATGAATGAGATTCTTGAATGTGGAGCGTTTCATTAAGGGCTTCGATATTAATTTTCATGAGTACAACCAAGTAAATTCATTAAAAAATAAGCTAAAGCACCAAATGCATCCTACATATTCCAAGAGAAGAAAAAAATAGATGAATTTTGAAACCTAAAAGAAAACCATGAATACAACTTCGCAATGTTGGAATCAAACTGCAATATCATCTACAAATTTCAAAGATATTTTTCTTTTACATTTCCATTCATGGGTGATTGTGGCCTTTCGAACCCTTACAAAATGTAATTTTCCCACTTTTATTCTCCTGACCCAGCATAAATATCTCAATTAGTTTCCAAAACTGATTCTTGAAACAATTTCGGGAGTTCTTTCTCTCTTTTATAAAATATTTTTTGAAAAAATAAAATTACAAAATATTATAATATATTAAATTAAAACTTTGGAAATAAAAACCCCAACCCCTTTTAAACTTTTCAATACGAATTCACTATTAATGCAATGTCAAATCAAGATTCCAATAACAATTTTGTAAAACCATTTTTCACCTTGGTACCACCTTTATTGGTTTATTTAATGAAGGGGAGGTGATGTCATAAAGATTAATAGTCGTTGATTTATTTGATGAGTAGTTTTAATATGCTTCCCCAAGGATCACTTCATTTTTTATCCTCTGTACATTTTGTGATACCATAATACCATTGATTTGTAATGGGAATGATATTAACCCACAATTATGTTAGAATGTGCCAAAATTAAAATCATGTCCTTTCATATGTCGCTTTGAACCTCTTGTTATGTTGTATATTTATTCCTCGAGAAAAATAAATTTTTTGTTTATTGTTTGGTTGTTATTTATGTTTAAAATCATTTTTAGATATAACATCAGTCATTTTTGTCTTGAATAATTATGTAATTTTTGGACACCAAATAAAAGTTTCATGGTTGTGGTGGGTGCTTCACATGCTTCCTTGACTGAGTGCATATCTGTATTTGGTGTTTCAACAGTCAATATGGGTGCATTTATTTATCTATTTAATTACCAAATTATTTATTAATTTTCCACTTTTTTACCTCACACTTAGGTGGTTGCAAGTCGTCTTCATAATCAGGAATTCCCTCATCAGAAGGAACAATGGTAGCAGCAACAGGTGTACGAGTCCGTAGATACCAAGTGAAAACAACCTTAAATTTGTTTCTTATATCTGGGGTCATCTTTAATAGTTCAAGGGACAACTCTGTGGGTTCCACCTTATGTCCAGGATGTTTATCTAACTTTAAGATTGTCTCATATCCTCTAAATTCTGCTTCACTGGGAATAATTATTCCCCTCTTTCTATGGTCAACATACATTTGAAATAATTCTATAGACATCTTGTTCATTTTTTCTATATTAATATGTGTGTTAAAACATTCCTATAAACCTTTTCCCTTTGTACAAAATCAAAATGGAAAATTGTTAATATACAAAGCGAATTATAGTAGAATGAGTCGTCCATTATGTGTGTGGAGTTTTTATGAAAACTCATGTTTAAAGGAACTCAAAAGATATCTAAAACTGCTTCAAATGTTTGGAAATTTCCCATGTTGAACTCAATTTGGTCCTTTTTGCACAAAACCCAGATCGGGTAATTTAGAAATTTTACTTCATTTGCTTGCAATAATTAGCTAAAACTCAATCCCTGGGCCACCTACGAAAATTTGTTTGCACAGTAATTGATTTACATTTTAGTTTTTACTTTCAGGTTTTCGATTTCACTAACAAAGAATCGGAATCACAATCTCAACTCTGCTTCATCTAGGAATATCAAATTACACTAGCCACTAATTAAAATTGTTAGTTAGAAAATCAAATCGCAGCTCCAACACTCTTTCAACTTGGGTAGGCACAACATTCTTCACACTGCTCTTGCATACAAGTCTAGTTTCTCTTGATCTACCATACTTGTCACCTTAATGAGGGATTTATCATTGGAAATTTTTAAGCCAAACCAACTAACCTCTTCCAGGAGACCACAAGATATGATACCTTCCATTGTTGTCTTTCTCATGTTTACATATTCACATGGATTATTATATTTCTTGATGAGAGAAATCCAAGTATGAATGCATTGATGGATGGTTTTCCACCATTTTGAATTCTCAATCTTGATATCAAGATCTAGATAGATATTTTCTTCATGGCATTGAAAATATGACAACATCAAGTATCTAATGGAAATTTTTTAAGTCGATTAATGCAAACTCCCAAGCACCGTATCAATGTTTTTGGTGTCTTTCCATGTGATGTTTCGTGAAATATTACCAACTTACACTAGAGTTTCAATATTGTATTTGAATCAACCCAAAAAATGACTATTCGATCCTCACCTATCAAACTGCTGGAATTGAGACCATCAAGTGAATTATAAAGGAAAAGACTTACAGAATGTTGCGAAGACAAATAGGATTTTTCTACAGTTATAAGAACTTTACTAGCATGGGATGTAAATTTAACCTGGAGCCACTGATAGATATTACAAATACAATTCCAAATCTATTGTTTCCTTTCTCTGATTTTAGATATTTAAGCAACTTCTTAAGTGCCTTAAATGAAACCAACTTGACTTCATATGTAGAATTAGATAAGCATATTTTCAGTCTTTTGAGGAACCTTTCTAAATTTTCACACTTATTGGATGAATCAGGCACTGATAGCTACATATCAAAACTTATTCTTGAGCCTTCCATATTTGCATTGGATATATTAGAAGCAATTCATTAAAATAGAAAGCAGCTAGTTGCTAACACATGTCAATTCTTATGCAATCAAAAACCTCTATTTTTCACCCCACAAAAGTATCTAAACATTGAGAGGTAAGATATATCAACACATTTTGGATAGTTTTGAGATGAATACTTGAAAGACATGTTTCTTCAATCTTAAAACTTCAAATATACACTAATTACCATGGGGCATGAACAAAATTTAACGCTACCAAGCAGGGAAAATTTTAAGGATGGAAAATTATTTTGAAGTTTAAAAAATTGGCGAATCTCACTAGTCCCTAATATGAAAAATATAAAATATTATTGATGTATTTGTAAAAGTATTCAAATTTATAATGATATTATATATATTTTCTATATAATGTTGGCGATTTTTAAGGTAAAATAATTTTATACTGTAAAATTTGGGCGAATCACTTTTATAAAAAAATGGAAATTGGCGAATCTTTTTTTTGGAAAAACCATGGAAAATTAGCCCATCTGTGAATATTAGCCCCTAAAATTTTCCATGCTACCAAGAAATGAGCAGCTTTGAATAATGGGAAATAATGTACTAACAATTTGATGTTCCTCAACCAAATCTAGTACAATAATGCAATTTGTACTTATAATAAAATCCCTCTACAAAAGTATTCCATTAATGGAATTGAATGAAACAGAATCCCTACATGATGGGTTTATATTTTCAAACCTTGCAAGACCCCTTGAGGCATAATTCACTACCTCATTGTTCTTGTTCCAAATCCAAGAGGAAAAGATGAGCTACAACAATACAAATGACAAGACCTCCTTTTTATATATATGAGTCTAAGGGGTCACAATAATAATGTAAGGGTAGAACAATAAAAATTGAGGATTTATATGGGGAAAAACAATAATAATTTGGGGGCTACATCGTCGTGACAGTAACAACAAGGGGGGTACACAAATAATAACAATGAGGGGGCTTCATTAGTATTATAGGTACCTAGCACGCCCCTCTCCTTGAAAAAATCATTGTCCTCAACGCTTGAGTAGTTTTGGATGCTTATATATAAAATTCTCATCCTCCCATGTGGAATCTTCACCAGGTAAGTTCTTCCACTTAATGAGATACTCTGGAATTTATCGATTACGTGGCGTGCGGGTTCTTGTTTTCGTGACTCCTTAAGGCTCAAATATGATTTTTCTTCTCCAAAAAATTCTCGTAACACTGTTTTAATTGGAATATTTTCACCGATGGCCTTCTTTAAGCATGAAACATGGAAAACTGAGTCTACTCGAGAATATGCATGTAACTCCAATTTATATGCCATAGTACCAATATTTTGCAACACCTTGTAAGGAACATAGTACTTGGGTGATAATTTATTATCCTTCTTAGCTTTCTTGAGGGAATTTGTTTGTATGGATGTAGTCGTACAAATATGCAATCACCTGCATCAAAACTTCTTTCACTGTGATGTTCATCTTCCTGTTGTTTCAGTGGATTTTTTGCCAGAGTGAGTTTATCCTTTAAGATTTGGAGAAATTGTTGTTGATGCTCGATGTGATATTCCACTGCTTGAACCTTAGAATTTTCTCCTTAATATGATGTGATGGATGGTGGATGATATCCATAAAGTTCCATAAATGTGGTCATTTTTGTTGCAATATGGAAGGAATTTTTATAACACCAATTAGCTATAGGTAACCACTTATCCCGTTGTGTTTGTTTATCAGATGAAAATAAATGATTATATCCTTCCAATCATTTTTTCACTATATCATTTTTCCCATCAGATTGAGGATGATAATATGAGCTATGATATAATCGATTACCAAGACAATAAAATAATTTCATCCAAAAACTTCTAGTGAAAATGGGATCTTTGTCACTTACTATAATCTTTGGGTTTCCATGAAGCTTTTGAATTATTTCCATAAATGCACTAGCAACTCTACTAGATTTAAAAGGATGAGATAATGCAAAAAAGTGTGCATACTTGGTAATTCTATCAACTACCACCATGATGACACTCTTTCCTTCATACTTGGGTAAACCTGTGATAAAATCCATTGAGACCTCCTCCCAATTTTGACATGGAATGGATAAAAATTATAGCAAACCTGGGATATTAGTTGTCTCAACTTTATTTTGTTGGAAAACCAAACATTATGGCACAAAATTTTGAATATCAGATTAAAGGTCATCCCAAAAAAATTCTTCTTGACCTTGTGGTAAGTTTTTTAAAATATGGAGTGTCCTCCTAAGGGATAGGTGTGTAATTCCAAAAGAATATTTTTATTTGAGTTGGGAATTCTTACAAATATATAAGCGATATTTGTACCATTATGAATCATTTTCCAGCAAAATGTATCATATGTACTAGGATCTTGTTGTAGCTTTTGAATGAGTGTCCACACGTATTCATCATTCTTACATTCATCCCTTGCTTTGGTTATCCACTCAGGTTGGAAAATATAAATGGCACAAAGAAATGCTTCCACATCTTCATCCTTTATTTAGAGTGCATATGCAACAACATTTTGCTTCCTTTTTTTGTATATGATTTCAAATTCATAACCCAACATTTTTGTGACCCACTTTTGTTGCTCTTTTGAAGATAATCTTTGTTCCAAAAAGTATTTAATACTTTCATGGTGTGTTTTTTACCGTGAAGTGTCTTCCCATTAAGTAAGGTTTCCATTGCTTTAGTGCATGTAGTATTGCCAACATTTCCTTCTCATAAATAGGTTTGTGTAAATACTTTCCTTTGATTGGACAAATTTCAAAATCAATGGGTCTTCCTTCTTGCCTTAAAACCGCACCAATTCCATTTACTGAGGCATCACATTCCACAATAAATGTTTTTGAGAAGTATAGAATAGTTAAGAGGGGTGCTTGGCACATTGCCTCTTTAAGATGTTCAAAGGCATTATAGATTCTTATGGAGTCCAATAAAATGCATCTTTCCTCAATAATGATGTTAGAGGTGTTGTTATTCTCCCATAATTCTTAGCAAACTTGCGACAGTACCAAGTAAACATGAGAAATCTTAGAATATGCTTTATGGTTGTGGGGATTTTCCATTCCTTAATGGATTTAATTTTGTTAGGGTCTACCTTAATACCCTCTTGAGATACAATATGACCAAAATATTCCACATTTTGTGCTCCAAAGAAACATTTGGAGGTTTTTGCATATAATTGTTCCTCCTCCAATAGTTTGAGCACCCTGTCAACATGTTGAACATTATTCTTAACACCCTCATGATATACAATATGACCCAAATATTCCACCTCCTATACTCCAAAGAAACATTTGGATTTTTTTCATATAATTGTTCCTTCTCCAATAGTTTGAGCACCCTGTCAACATTTTGAACATGATCCTTAAAATACTTGTTGTAGATTAGTATATCATCAAAAAATGATAACACAAATTTTCTAAGGAAGGGTTTGAAAATAGGATTCCTCAGACCTTAAAATCTGGAAGGTGCATTAGTAAGGCCAAAAGGTATGACCAAAAATTCAGAATGCCCCTCATGAGTTCTTAATGTTGTTTTTGGAAATTCTTCAGTCTTCATTCTAATTTGATGATATCTTGAATGAAGATCCAACTTGGTGAAGTAAATTTCCCCATGTAATTCATCCAACAATTCACCAATGACGGGAATGGGAAATTTATCTTTGATAGTGAGCTTGTTGAGCTCCCTATAATCCGTACACATACGCCATGATCCGTCCTTCTTGTGCACCAGTACTACTAGAGTAGAGAAATAAATTTGGCTAGGTTGAATTATACCATCCTATAATATTTCTGCAACCATATGTTCAATCTCACTCTTTTGGGCATAAAGATATATGTAAGGCCTTATGTTTGGAGGAACACTTCATGGAATTAAATGAATAGCATCATCATGATCACGAACAGGTGAGAGGCCTTTGGTAGCCTCAAACACCTTGGAATGATAGTCTAAGACTTTTTGGAGATCTCGAGAAATAGATTATTTCGATGTTTGAACCATTAGTGAGCATAATTGTGCAATTAATCCTCATTTTTATTTCTTTAGAAGGATTCTCATGCCATTAGAGCTAATGATATTTCCTGGTTTCCTTGCAATACCCCTTAATTCAAATTCCTTTCCTTCCCAAAAAAGATCAAGAAAAGTACTTGAAAATTTAAAGCTATCATCCCCAAAGATTGTAACCCTTGGACACCTAGTAAAAAATCAACACCACCAATTGGAATGGAAAGAATTGGACTATTCAATACATATTCCCCATGGTTAGCTTGATATTACGGAACTTTCGAGAGAAATTTATAATTCCTCCATTTGCAACCATCACTTGACACTCGGGTGTTGGATATAGGAAGCAATTCAACTCCTTGGTTATCTTACAATGAATAAAATTATGAGTTCTACCTGAATCAATCAACACTAATACCTTTTTCGTCTTGATATATCCTTCTATCTTGAGCGTTTGAGATGTGGTAATCCATGCCAATGCATTGAAATATATAGATGGATTCATTTATTATTTATCAAGGGTTCGTTCCTCGTGTATATCCTCCTCTTTTGATGTTTCTTGTTCCTTTTATTCCTCCTCTTCACAATCTATGTAGAATAATTTCTTCTCAGCACATTTATGACCTTCAGTGTATTTTCAATCACAACAATAAAAAATCCCTTTTGATATTTTTTCCTCCAATTTTTTTGGTGTCAACCTTGTAGGTTGTGGAAGGATAGGTTGAGCAACACTTCCACCTTTATACTTGTGAGTAGTAGACTTCCTTGTTTCCATAATTTTGCTTTCAAATTTTCTTTCCACCCTGAATGCCTTCTCCAATGAATCATGTCTCAAAGGTGAACCTCATGTTGGATGTTATTGTTCAAAGTACCAGTGAAGACATCAATCCTATGCTCCTCTGGAATATCAGTTTCCTTGATATTCAATTTTTGGAAGTCGTCAATGTGCTCGACTATTGAACCCTTTTTCTTGTGATTTATCAATTTGATAAAGAAGGTGTTGCTCTTTGTATCCTCATAATGTGCAACAATTTCCTCCATAAAAATTAAGCAAGCGACAAGTGGTTTACGAGAAAAAATATATTGATACCATACAAATTTATTGGGTTCTAAATATAAATTTGCAATGTGTACCATTTGTGTGTGCTCCACGTCATGGAGATCAAAATATTGCTCCATTTGAATTATCCATGTTACTAGATCCTTTCCATAAAACTTCCTCGTATCAATATTTTGAATGTGTTTTTTCTTAAACCCAATGTTCGATTCTATAAAATCATATTTCATATTATTTTTTTTCTCATCCTCATTTTCATGGAGTACCTTGTCACCACTAGGAAGCCTTTCTTGAAAAAACATTCTCAAACCTTCCATGTTTCCTTTCAAGCTATCCATATTAAATTCCATGTCTGATTTTAAACCCTCCATGTCTCATTTTAAACTATCCATGTCTCACTTTAAACCATACATGTCCCCTTTTAATTCATCTTTGGTTGCTCTTTGTGAGAGAGAAATTTGTGGCACTTGGTCCTGTAATTTTAATATATCATATTGCAATTCTTCCTCTTCATACGTCGTAGTAGATATTTCTAAGGGTGTAATTTTTAGAACCCGATATTGATATCCATGCTTCAATATGCCCTTGGAATCACTTCAAATTGTTTTTTCAAAAAAAAGTTATGCAATTTAAAAAAAAAAATACACACCTTTTTCTTGATTTTAGGAGATTGATCTTGAATCAATTGTAACTTCGTAATTTTAGCTCTCCAAAGTCTAGAATTTTGTATAGTGGTATTCCTCTAAGTCTTCTTTTCAATTCGACAAGTCAGACAAAAATTGGATTCTTCAAGGTAAATTTATGCCCAATATCCCATGATGCCCTGGTTATGGACTGGTTCAACAAATAAAACTTTCACGCAATGTCACATGTCAGTGTTTTGAATTTTGGCCCTAAAATTGCTACAAAATAAACTACAATTTGTTCTTTTTTTTGTCACTTTTTACAAAATTCAAATACGATGCTTGAAGAGAAAGTTATGATTTTTTTCCTTTAGTCACTTGTTTAGGACTGAATTCTAGAGCATGCATAAACCCTAACTTATTCAGCCACATATTTGAAAATATAGAAAACTAAGATCTGAAAATATTACACGAAGTTCACCAAGATTTCATCTCCACGTGGTTGTAATTTCAGCTTCTGAAGCATAGAAAAAAGTAATAGAAAAAATTCCAAGATGACTTGTTTGAAGCGGAAAAACCCTAGAATCGTATGCAACCAACTCACAAAATAGAAAAAAAATATAGATCATCGACTTAAAAATTATTCTCTTTGAGGGGGAAATATCCTTTAGTACATTACATAAATGAACAATTATTGGATGATACAAATGACAAGACCTCCTTTGTATATATAGGAATCTAAGGGGTCGCAATATAATTAGAGCCTACATAACAATAATAATGTAAGGACACAACAATAACAATAGTGGTTTCATATGTGGTACAAAAATAAAAATATGGGGGCTACATGAGCACAACAATAACAATAAGGGGGATACACTAACGATAACAATAAGGAGGCTACACTAGTATTATAGGGACCTAACACATTCATATTGGGGGATATATATTAAAGAAAAAATGAGATATAATATATGGAGCATATAATAAGGGGTAAAGATTTTTTATATGTTGTGTATAAAAAATGGAGCTCAAATTTAATGGAAAAATATAAAGGTGTATACAAAATGTTAATGAAAACATGGATACTTAAAATATCTAATGAAAATAGGGGGTTTTTAAATTGGGAAGGTGTATTGGGTTTGTATTGGTAGGGGGTTAAACAAAGTGATTTTTAGAGGTATTTTCCCATATGTAGTCAAATCAGGGGTATTGTTTAGTATGCCACGAAAACACGTGATATGTCATAGGTTCATAGAGTGAAGACGTCATGCGTTGATTATGGGTGATCCAATCTACAAGGTCGATTTTTTAGGTCAAAGATATAACACTTCGATGTTTGGGTAAGTTCCATGCGTAAGTGTAGAAAAATTTGGAGGGTTTACAATTAAATGCCAAATCTTTGGCATGATCGATGAGCCAAACCTCAAATGAATACCATATTCAAACAGGTTAATGGGACGTATCATTTTATAAGGAAAATTATTACTTACACGATGCAGCCATTGATATGTGTGTGGCAAATGTTTTCTTATATGAATATAACCATTGATATGTGTGTGGTAAAGTATCGTTTGTCTGATGAAACTTACGTTTTATGCATAATATGTTCCACACTATTAAAAATGAAATGCAGTTATAAGATAAGACATTACAACAATCTCATGAATTTTAATAATAACGATAAGAGTGGTAGGATGAAGATTTATATGCAAGACATAAAGGAATACATGTTGATAAAGTAAATGATTAGCTTAAATAGTTGCTAATAGTATAGTGGATGGTTCCCATTTTATGTAAGTGTTGTAATATATATATATATATATATATATATATATATATATATATATATATATATATATATATATATATATATATATATATATATATATATATATGTATATGTATATATATGTATACATATACATAGATATACATATATATGTATATATATGTATATGTATATAAAATATTTTTTTTGGAAAACGCTAAGGATTAAATATTAGATTAAAGAAAAATTGCTTATATGGAAATACAAACAAAAATGTAGATTAAAGTATGGTAACTATAGTTTAAATGAAATTAAACCAATTGTAAATGAGAGATTTAGAATATCTAGTTTCATCAACAATAATTAAAAAGTGTTATTAAAAAGAGTGACACTCCCCTAACATGCAAAAGCAAAAGCAAACTACTATTCATTCATTAAACAATATAAAACTAAAAATTAAAAAATGAGTATGTTGAGGTTCTTTACATTAATAATCATAAAAGTGTTGATTTTTATTCGTTGTATCTCAAATTGATATTCATCATAAGCTCACTTGAGATTATAATGTTGAAAACGGGATAAATGAAGGGGTGGGAAGTTTATTATGGCCTTGAAAACAAGTGTAACTTAATTAGTTGTGGAATAAATAAAAAATCATAGTTGATACTCTTGTCACTCTTGTTGCCTTACATGGATGTGAAGTGTGGGGATACTATATCTCTAGAGAATCTTAGAGGAGGACAAAGAAAATCCAAAATAAATTTATAATTTATCGCCTCAATTCTAAAAGAAATACACATTAAGCTAACCTCTCCCTCATTGAATGCATGGCCATGGTTAGGTAGTTAATGTACAAGAACAAGATAAATAGTATGAATTGTTCCCAAAAATATTTTCCACCTCTAACAATAACCACGAATGGCTCAAATAAATATGGTATCAAAATGCCAAAAATCATTGGGTTATGTAGGAAGATGTCATCTTACATGATACCAACAATATTAAAAATATCATTCATCTAAATTTAAAGAGAAATTATAGCTCAATAAAGAATTAACAAAAATGACTTGGTTAACCCTAATTTAGAATGTCAAAAGTAGTTTTTAGTTTTTGATAATCAACATTACTAAAATAATTACAAACTTCCACAATCTACTTCATTAACATTAGTCAATACCTTAAATATCATGGGATGCAATAATATATATGGTTGTGGCACTAAAAGCGTTGAAGATGAAAGACCTATTATTTATAGTATCTTCCTTACACTCAAATTAGAACTCAATTTCAAAATATTTATTACAATTTTAACCTTCCTATGCTCATAAATAATCAAAAACTATAATAATTTTTTTTTTTTTTTACTTTTATTTTAACATCCCAAAATTGTAAATAAATTTAAACAACTTTTACCCTAAAAAAACAAATTTAATTTTAATAAGCATTAATTACCCTCCACTCGGGTTTCGATAAATTCATAGGCTTATGAAAGAACTCCTAGATGTCAATTCTCTCCCTTATTCTATTGTTATTGCTTAGCATGATTTGGTTTTGGATAGATTTACATGTCTTATTAAAGACCTCCTAGATATTAAGCTACTCAATTCCCTTTATTATTCTATTGTTATTGTTGGACATAACCATAGTATATCTTCAACATTACAATAAATAAATAAATATTTATTATCAATCCGTCCTATTCAATTTTATTTTATGCTTATATTTCAACATTAAATAATATGCAATGTATTTCTTTAAAAATAAGATATTTCTAATCTTAAAACGAACGGTTAAAGGTTCTGAAAGTTTCAGTCACAAAATAACAACTGGTAAAAGTGACTATAAAAATGTGACGTCCCTTGTTCAAGGTGAATGTTTGAAGCATCTCCTTTTGAAAATAGTGTGCATGTGTTTCTTTTTAAAATTTAAAGCAGTTTTAATATAAAAGTGTGAAAAGGTGTGAAATTTTATTTAAACTACACTTCGTAGTATTTTAGTATTTTATATTTGAAGCATCATTTTTTTTATTTAAAAAATAATAATATAAAATATCATATTATATTATATATTATAATATATTATTTCAAAAAAATTTAAAAATAATAATACAAAATATCATATTATATTATATATTATTATATATTATTTCAAAAAAAAGATTAAGTTTCACTAGTATAACTAGTTGAAGATGGTTCTGGTTAGTAAAGTGACCCAAGATCAAATCTCAGGGGTGGTTGTGTCGTGTGCTAGGGGAGAAGACATGCTAAAAAAATTTAGTTAGCTTAGAATTGGTGGAATCTAAGGGGTGGTTGTGCGGTGTGCTACGGGAGGAGACATGCTAAAAAAATCTAATTAACTTAGGATTGTGCGATCCCGAGTGACTTTGACGAATTAGATACTCTTGGCTGTCCTCAAAACAATTCAAACCTCTAAAATCAGAAACAACTTGACTAGATATATAGAGAGAGAAATAACCTGTTCCAAGTATTTTAATAACCCAACATTTTCAAAGATTCAAACCTCTAAAATCAGAAACAACTTGACTAGATATATAGAGAGAGAAATAACCTGTTCCAAGTATTTTAATAACCCAACATTTTCAAAGTGAATTCATCTTCAAAGATAAACGCCAAAAAATTGTGAAAATTAAGACATAAAAATATATATATAATTTAAATGATGAATTACCATAGAAAAGTTATATCAATTGTAACCTTTCGAAATGAAAATGCCAACCTGTGATTTAATTTCGGTAAGACTCTCATACAAATTTACGATCCTAAAAAGTCAAGCCGCGTGAAATTGGTCCAATCGAACAGAAAGTCGCGATAATTTCACATCATTGGCCTCCTAAATAATTAAATATAAAGAAGCGTACGAAAATTGGTCATATCAAACAGGAAGTTCTTCTTCGTCACATGATAAATTGCACTTTCGTAAAGAATTAAAAATGAAGGATTCGTTAATATCTCGACATTGATGCGATGCTTTGAAAAGAAATGGTGCCCGCTGCAGATTCACACTAGAATTTATAGATGTGGGATAAATATCACACAAACCAGCCAACCATGTAATTGTAATTTGAAGTTCGACAGCAACCTTTTTTTGTTCTTTTGGTTATTTGATAGTGAACAAAATTTTCAAACGTCAAAGTGGATAAATATCACTCAAACCAGTCAGCCGTGAATTTAATTTTTCATAGAATGTTTTTATGTTTTTTTACCATATTGGTAGTTAATAAATTTTTGAAACGTTAATCAGTCTCATAATTTAAATTACTGGTAATGATTTTCAATGGCCGCTTTACAAACAGTTTAGAGGTAGAGGAGGCCTAGTGCTTAATAATATTGGTAAAGGTATGTCAAGGTTGTTTGCAAAAGGACATTAACAAAAGGTAATGCTCTGCACTTTTATTAATAAATCTTGATTAAACAAATAGTTTTATAATCGATAAGTTGGAGGATGCTTAATTTCATATTTTGCTTCATAATGGTAACTGATTCTATTTTATCATAGATATCTTTTTAAAATTTAACACAGAAAATTATTATTGACTTTAATTCTACTAATAAATCTATTTTTTGTCATTTTTCATTTTTTTTTTATTATAAGTGTATATATAGTTTTTATTGTGAATTTATATTGGTATTATTTTAAAATATCAAAGTTCTTTGTATACAACTCGTAGCTGGACATTTTTTTTTCTTAAGTCACTATAGACAGTCTTAATCTACCGCAATGAAACCAGATATATTGAACCCCTACAAATAAGAGAGTATAACCAAAATAATATTAGCTAGAGTAAATAGACAATCATATTAGCTACTAATTTGCAAGTAAAAGAACTATTGGAAAACAGAAAAAGAGATCAATTGTTCAAGGAAGTTACTAGAGATGGATCGTGGGCGGCGGAACCTAGAGGAACTAAAGACTTTGACTCACACTGGAGGTGGCTCTCTAGGCATGCAAGCCGAGCATCCAGACTCTTTAGGCATAATTGATGGTACTCTTGAACATGCTTTATATCATTCAAAGCAGAGATAATGTCTTTTTACTCCCTATGTTTCTCCTTTAGGACCCTCCTAAGAAGGGTTTCCATCTCCCAATGTAGGGAGATGGAGTTTCGGCATTTTTTTTGTCTTATCCTATTGTGACCAATGTCAAGAACCCAATGGCCCACCTATTGAGAATTTGCAAGGGCATAGTTTAATTCAGTTATCGACTTGATAATTACTTGTGAACTTATTTGCCTTACTTAAATCTTCTCTTCATTAGCATATTAGGTCTTACATCAAGTCAATTATCAAAACACAAAAGACACAACATTTTGGCTCTTCAAGCCAAGTCCAAAACTTCTCTCTCTTGGAGAGGAAAACCCAAAAGTAATCCTTCTTATCTATCTTTAATTGACAAGTACCATGACCATGACATAGACTCTTGAGTCTTGATGCTAGTATGCCTCCAATACCCTTGTCATTGCTCTTCTCATCTTCTCATGTTGATCCCTTCTTTCTGCACTACACTACACTAGCACTAGGAAACTCGGTTCCTAGCTCTAAACAATGAACTCCTTCTCTGCCTTCCTTTGTGTTGAAAAGAGTAACTAGGTCATGCTTCATATTGACTATGTAATTATGAATTTATGTAAAGTAGAAGACAAAGATAATAAAATGTATTTTGTACTTGCTTCATGGGTTTCATGAGAAATATTTTATTATAGGTTAATATAATTCTTCTTGATGTCTATCTAGGTTTTTGTCTTTTAGATATAAATGTAATAATTGTTATATATATATATATATATATATATATATATATATATATATGATCTAGTCTCAAAGAATGCTCCAAGGCCTAGTCCAAGAAACTGTGGAAGAATGGCTATTATCAACCCTTAATCTACTATGAAAGATCAACTACAAGATGTGTCAACTCGGCCTTCCAACATCATGAAAATTCGGCCTACAAATAAGAAGTATGGTCGGCCTAAAGTCCATGAATATGTTCCTATATATATCTCTGCTATGCAGTCATTTGAGAGATAATTTTCGGTCATCTCTAAAGTGTAATACGAATCATAAGATGAAGTTCAGTGCAGTTTTAAGTCTGGACGTTTAAAGGGTTTCAGGATTGGTCAACCTATATATATCCATGTGATATCTAGGTGCCATAAAGTGATGCAGTATACCAAGAACAGAAGTGTGAACTGTTTCTAATTGTCCATGAAAACTTGTGCGGATAAATTCAGAAGTAGTTACAGCATATAGGGTCTAATTCATGCAACGTTTAAGGGCAATGTTTAAATATTGAAGTACATATTTTTATGAGAATATTATGCAGACTATCCTGAAGAAAAATTGCAGATAAAAGGGTAACATTGGTATTCATCTCCAGCTCTTGTAAAGTTGGATGAGTGGTCTAGAAAATTCTTGTAAATATTCCACAGAGAAAGAGTAGTAAGAAGGTGATATAAAGTAGGAAAGTAAATCTGAATTTTACTTTCCTAACTAAAGTGTGTGTGTGTATATATATATATATATATATATATATATATCAAGAAACTGAAGATTCAACTGAATGTTCAAAGGAAGTACTGGTGCAGAACAATGCAACTTGGTGAAGAGAACAAGGACCAGAATTGAAGGAAATCAAAGCAATAAGGACAACGTCTTGGATGCATAAATAGGTCAAGGGTCTAATTTTCAGTCATGGTACTTGTCATATGAAATCTATAAGAAGAAATTCTCATGGGTTTTCCTCTCCAAGAGGGAGAGGTTTTTCCCTAGCTCTAGGAGCCTAATTCTTGTGTCTCGTGTCTTTTGATAACTGACTTGATGAAAGTTTTAATAAGCTAACAAGGGAAAGACATAAGTAACTTAAGTAACCTCACAAGTAATTATCAAGAAGATAATTTTGGATTAATCACTAGCCCTCCAAATTCTCAACATGGTATCAGAGGTAAGGTGCTAAAGACAAAGGGAAATTTGACAAGAAGACACCCAAGGATCAAAATTCAGTTTTCTAGAAAGCATCAAAGCATAAGGCAAAATCTACTTTGAGAAAGTCAAGTCAGTTTGGAAAAAAACAATCAAGCCATCTCAAAGAAGACTTTCAACCTTAAATCCACATATCGAGGAGGTAATCTTTGACATCAAATATTCTTGATATTGAAGACATTGTTGGAAGTCAAATCATTAAGCACCAACCTACACTATTGAAGACATCTTCATCCTAAAGTAACCCTTAATCATCAAGGACATAATATCACCTAATTTGAAATCAATCTAAGAGGAAGTTCTTGCCATCCCCTTCATCATTATCAACAAGGAAGTTGACAGAAGAAGAAAATCATCTCTCAAGTAAGTATCTATGACCTTACTTAAATCTGTAAAGATGACTTATTGTAAAGAGAGCAACGAGTTGGTTGGATCATCAAACTTTAGCGCATGGAATAGAAGGACATATTTGAATTTAATTGAAGACAAAGTTATGGACTAAATCGATGGATCGACAATTCAACCTCCAAAGGGAGATTCTCCAGATCATGCCAAGTACATGAAGGGAGAAATCAAAGCCTAGAGTATTCTCATAGAATCCATTAAGGACTCACTCATTCCCTATGTATCGAAACTAAGGTCTGCTAAATTTTCTAAAGAAATATATGAGAAACTGATGGAGCTATTCTCTGCGAGTACTGTGAGAGAAGCAATCTCTTTGAGACAAGAACTATATAAAATGAAATTGTCAAGGGAAAAAGGAATGACTCCATACTTTATGAGGATTTCTGAAATAGGAGATCAACTGCAGGAACTGGGAGAAGTAATTTCTGACATGGAAATTACTACAGTAGTGTTGAATTCTCTACCAGAGGAATGGGGAAACTTCAATTCTATTTTATATGGGTATAAAGAAGCCACACCATTCCATGATTTATGGTCTCTATCTAAAATGGAGGAAACAAGACTAAAATCTAAAGCTAATATAGGACCAAGTGAAGATAATCAAGCCTTTGCAGCCACATACAGAAAGAAAGGAAGATTCAGAAAATTTGGTCCTCAGAATAAAAGAAGGAATATGGAAAAAGTATGATGCTTTGGATGTAATGAACTTGGGCATTATAAAAGAGATTTTTTTAAATCTGACAAGGACAAGAGGAAAAGGGAAGAATATCATATCTCAAATATGAGGGAAGAACCTAATGCAAATAAATCTAAGAAAGAAGTGAGGGATCTCTACTATGACTAAGATCATCCTCTCGTTTAAGTGAATTTTGTTGGTTGTAAAATAGTATGATAATAAGCAGTGTACATTATAGCATCATGATCGAAGCATGGCAGGAGCTCTCGAAAAAACTAGCTCCTGGAAAACCTCTCTGATAACCATACTGATGGAAGGAAGTCATCAAGATCAAGGGTCATCATCAAAACTTGTGCTGACATTTTCTAATGGAGCTCTATATGAATTCACTGATTAGAAAGAAAGAAGAATGGTTTCATCAAGAATTCTATGCTATAGATTTATGGGATGTGATGACATATTGATGGAGCAGGTCAAGGGAATGAAGCTCTTCATTCTAGTAAAACTGCTACATGATGATTTAAATAAAAAGGTATGAGGTATGTATATATTCATATTCTGACACTGTATGCTGTGAATTCATGTCATATGGTTGCAGGTAATAGACTTCTATATTCATAATTATGATCTATGAAGGAGGATCTCTCGGTGCCCTGACATATGAAATCAACATAATATATCCTCATGGAATATGAGGTGGTTGTATATGGATGAGGAACTCGAAAAACTTGTTAAAGTTCCTGGGAATGTGGAATGTGCAGAAAGGAATATATCATGAAATGAAATCATGTCAAGGGTAAGTTATCATCCGGAAGCCAAGAATATGTGACTAGGAGATCTCCTTGGAGGATATGTAGACTCTCACAGAAGTCTGGTAAAGAAGAAGACCCTTGACAAAACATATCATTAGGAGATGTGTTAATCTGAATAAAGGATGTTTATGCCTATAAGAAGATGTCATGGTGAAAGATCATCACTGAGGTAACTTTTGTTTTTAAAATTTCATATGTATATGTTTATCTCGATGAATTTGTGCAGGGTTGCTACTCATGAGAAAGGATGTATGATCCTTGTAGATGATTCGAAGGAAATAATCATGGCATAACATTGGACCAAATGAGAAAAATTGATGAATCACTTTCTGATAGTGGACATTACTCGTGAGTGAAAGTGATATGTGGATGATATGTGCCCTATGAAGCCAAAAGTTGAAGATTCCTCAATATCAAAATCCATGACATCGAGGGGAGGAATTCTTCATGAGTAGTTGGATTGCTGCTACAGGACCCTTGTTGAGAGGGAGCCTCGTGGTAAGTTTCTTACTTGGAAGAAACTGAAGTATGTCCTTCATGTGTTAAGAGGGAGTGATATATGTGATTCTATAATACATGTGTCATGCACTAGATCAGGACTAACATCTATAAGTCTTGTTAAAGACCATGTGGAGAGAATAGACAGACACATCATTATCGTCTTCACCTAGAAGACAGAATGGAGGATTGGGTAATCATCTAGCATATGATACTCTGTGAGAATGAGATAGGGCTTTCAATATAAGAGTAGTCTAGGACCAATATTTTTTGAGGGCTGGCTACCCAAGAGAAGAATAGTCCAAGAAGGTCATACTTTGGGAACACCTAGGTGGATTATGTACCTTGGAGAGACAATGACTATGGTGTCTATAAGTCATGTGTCTCACCAGCATTAAAGCCCATTGTCTCATTGAGAGATGGGGTTGTTATTCAAGGCCTTTTAATAGGACAATGTTGGTTGATATGATGCTATACATATACGATTACCAATTTGATTCTTCTTATGAGATTCTTCAGTTTGAAAGTGACCATGTTCATGTATGAATACCTCCATAGTTAAGAGGGAGTGTTGAAAAGTGTAACTAGGTCGGTCTTCATATCGACTATGTAATTATGAACTTACGTAAATTAGAAGACAAAGATAATAAAATGTATTTTGTACTTGCTTCATGGGTTTTAGGAGCAAGAGTTTATTGTAGGTTAGCAAACTTCTTCTTAAGTCTATCTAGGTTTTTTTCTTCAGGATATAAATGAGATATTTGTTATATATATATATATATATATATATATATATATATATATATATATATATATATATATGAAGGATCTAGTCTCAAAGAATGCTCCAGGACCTAGTCCACTAAATTTTGGAAGAATGGCTATTATAAAACCTCAATCTACTATGAAAGATCAGCTACAAGATGTGTCAAGGCAGCCTTCCAACAGCATGAAAATTCAACCTACAAATAATAAGTATGGTCGGCCTAAATTCCATGAATATGTTCCTATATATATCTCTGTTCTACTTCCATTTGAGAGACAGTTTCCAGTCATCTCTGAAGTGTAATACAAATCATAAGAAAAATTTCAGTGTAGTTTTGAGTGCAGACATTTAAAGGGTTTCATGACTGGTCAATATATATGTATCTCCATGTGATATCTGAGTGCCATAAAGTGTTGCGGTCTACCAAGAACGAAAGTGGGGACTGTCTCTAACTGTCCATGAAAACTTGTGTGGATAAATCCAGAAGTAGTTACAATGTATATGGTCTGATTCATGAAAAGTTTAAGGGTAGTGTTTATATCTTGAAGTACAAATTTGTATGAGAATAGTATGTGGACTATCCAAAAGAAAAATTGCAGATAAAACGGTAACAGTGGTATTCATCTCCAGCTCTTGTAAAGTTCGATTAGTGGTCTATAAAATTCTTGTAAATATTCCATAGAGAAAGAGAAGTAAGAAGGTGATAGAAAGTAGGAAAGTAAATCTTACTTTCCTAACTAAAACCTAAATATACATCTTAAGCAATTGGAGATTCAACTGAATGTTCAAAGGAATTACTGGTGCAGAATAGCGCAACTTGGTGAAGAGAAGAAGGACCAAAATTGAAGGATATCAAAGCTCTAAGGACAAGGACTTGGATGCACAGATAGGTAAAGTGTATGATTCTAGGTCATGGTACTTATCATCTGAAATCTATAAGAATAATTTCTCATTGGTTTTCCTCTCTAAGAGGGAGAGGTTTGGGCCAGGCTCTAGGAGCCTAATTCTTGTGTCTCATGCCTGTTGATAATTGAATTGATGAAAGATTTAATAAGTTAACAAGGGAAATACATAAGTAACTCAAGTAACCTCACAAGTAATTATGAAGAAGATAATTTTGGATTAATCACTAGCCCTCCAAATTCTCAACACTTTGATCTAGCCACGACCTCCTAAAGACATCTCCTTGGCCTTCTACACTTGATGCACAAGGCCACGAAGTTTGTTGTAACAATCATCATTCACGCTATAAGTGTACTTGTCCTTTTTCTCATGTATATGATATATGGTGATCAAAATATGAGACCTCATTTTCTTCTCCTTAGTATTCCCTACAGTCTTCCTTTATTTGTTGCCAATTCATCCTTATCCAAACTTGTCAGGTGCTCAGTGTAAAAGCTAAAAAGTAAAATTGCTTGAAATCAAATGGAACTGAATGACAACGAAGAGCTCTTCGTCAGAAATTTGGTGCAATTTGTTTCGTCAAAAACGAAGTCCAGATGAGGAAGATAAAGCATGTTGTTTTTTTTCCTAAACAACTAAAAAATTTGCAGAACATGACAGAATGGTGACATGGCATCCCAGTCAGCATAAAAGGGATATTCTAGGAATATTTCAGTCATCTTTTCCCAATGAAACTATGACAAGTGTCACTGTATGATTCGTCGTAAAGTTTTGAAGGTGAAATTTTTTTATGTGTCTCCTAAGGTCAAATTTGATTTTTTTTTTGTGGTTGGGGACAATCCAACCAGAGGCTGACACATGATGCAGCCAGGCACTGCCACGTGCCCCCTTTGGTGTACCAAGGTTGGATGAATTTCATTTATACTATGGCCAAATTCATTTTCAATGTTTGAATAACACATTATACTGAAGGTCGAATTTTATACATTAAGGTCATATATCATATGACGCATTTTAATATTACAAAGGTTGGGCTTATTGTTATATGGTTGACATTTTCACATGTTCCAAAGTCTGAATTAATATATAATGGTGGAGAAATATATATGTCGGGTGGAAATATTATACACAGGAAGGGTGGAGGTCGGGGCTCGACCCCACGACCTCCCTCAGGCAAGCAAACTAGCTTACCAATAGCCCACGACTTTGGTTCTTAACAAGTTATGCACATAAGTTATATTTATGTTCATATGAATAGACCAACGTGGGTATGGAGGGGGCCAGCCCCCTCCTCACACGACCATTTGTTGCGACTAGGAACAGAGCCAATATATAAGCACTCAGATTAAATGTTAATACGGGTTTATTAACCCATAACCCATGATATTTGTTCTTATCCTTTGTTTAATCTAGATTAGTGTTAAATGCGCGATTAGTGCTAACTCAAACTTATCCGATAATTAAACCCACTTATGTTTAATTAAAATTGAGTTTAGTTTGGTGACATATTTGGTGAAGCCACCAAATTCGGAGTTTCCCCCAATTTTAGCGGCCTTAACTGGATTCATCTCTAGATTTAGTAGAGATTTCCTAGGCCAAACTGTTTTGGCCATAAATTTTGCAAAATTCGACCAAATTGGGAGAAAGAAGAGTCATTTATAAATTATTTTGACATTCTGAACACATTGAAGTAGGTTTCAGGAGCACTAGATGAATGTAAACATCATTTTTTTCAACATTTGAGATAATCCAAAGGCCCAAGCCATGGAATTTGGACCAAGGAGATTTAACCCAGGAGGGATGAACTCCTTCATCAAAACATTGTGTTAATGTATCATTGTGATGGTTTGTTGTATATGTTATTGTTGTTTTTCAACATTTTTTTTTAATTTTTTTATACTCATGAATTTAAAATGAAATTCAACTCATTTACCTATTTTAACACTCGCAAACACCAAGGAAACCTATGCACATAAAGCAAAAGATCAGAAATTTAAATATAAATCTGAAGATGAAATTAGCACAACAATACTAACATTTAGATTCAGATCAAGGTGGTATCAGAGCTAAGTTTAAAGGTTTTTTGCTTGATATTTTCTTGATTTTTGTGCAAGTAGGGTTTTAATGGTTGCAAATTTGTGATGCTTACAAGGTTGAAGTTGCAGAGAGGAGAAGGGAAGCTATTGGTTGGAAGTCTTGAGACTAGGACCAAAATAATGATAGCCACAAGGGAACCATCTTCACCCAAATTTTCATTCACAGCTACACTTAAAGCACCTAAAATTTTATCTCCAGAAGTTGAGATTGAAGAGGTACAATTTGCACCAGAAGCTGAGCTTGAATCCATAGCCATCATGTCAGGTTTTGGAGAGACTGAAGGTATTTCAGAAGAGGAAGCAGTCAAGAAGGATTTTTATGGAATGACTAAAAGGTTTAGGATCCTCTTTGAAGAGAGGGACACCAAGATGGTTGGAGAGAATTCTACGTCTCCACATGGAGAAGGAACCTCATAAGGCAAGAAGGATGAAGATAAGGATAAAAAGGGTAGTGGAGGAAAGCCTCCTCCATCTCCACCATCTTCATCAGCATCCTCATCATCTCCATCAGCATCATCTTCCACTTCCACCACCAGAACCACACATACTCACTCAAAATCCACAAAAGGAAAAACTCCCTTACTCAAACTCGATGTAAAATTTAAGCTTCCAATCTATAATGGTGAGGTAAATACAGAGAGGATGGATAATTGGATACATCCATTGGAGGTTTATTTCACAATTCATAACCTTCAAGAAGATGACATAAAGATTCAATTGGCTTCCTTGATGATGGAAGGATCAACACTTGTATGGTGGGAAGCAATGACTGAAGAAGAGATTAAAAACTATGGTAAGATCTCTATGTCTTGGTCAAGTTTTATTGCTTCCATTAAAAGGAAATTTTATACTATAGCTTACATGAAAAAGGCCATTATGGACTAGAAAAAATTTAGACAATTGAAAGGGAAAAGTGTGAAAGATTATACTCCTGAATTTAGGAGAAGAGCTCTTATTTTTGGTATTAATTTGTATTCTCAAGAAACGTTTTTACAGTATATTGGGAGTTTGCACAGTTACCTTAGAAACACTATTCTCATGTTCAATCCCACAAACCTATATGAGTTTTGTGTTCAAGCCACACATTTAGAAGCAAGAAGAAAACATAATATAAATGAGAAAAGTGATAGTGAGGGTAAAGGAAAGGGAAAGTTTTATGGAAGATGAAAGAGGAATAGCTCTATCAAAAAAGAGAAAGAGAAACTCAAATGTAAACATTTTTCGAAGAATGGACATGATGAAGACCATTGCTGGAAACTTCATCCAAAGTTGAAGCCAAACAAATTGAAAGCCAAAGAAAAGGGGGAAATTGTTGCAATAATTGAACATGACTTAGGTTCATATTCAGAAAATGAAACAAAGATTACGGCCATGGGTTTGAAAGGTAAGCACATAGCAATCACTAGTTCTTCAAATTGTTCCATTGTCACTCAAGATGAAGATATGAGAATTGAACTTTTCCATATTAGATTCATTTCTAAACAAACTAAGATAGACACACTATTTGCTAGTGAGTCTCAAGCTAACTTGATTTGCGAAGACTTAGTTAAAGAGCTAAACCTTGAAACTGTTAGACATCCAAGACCTTATCCTTTAGGGTGGATATGCAAGAATTCAAACTTGCAAGTAACAAGGAAGTGCATACTAAGGTTCACCATCAATTCTTTATTGATGAATTTTAACTTGATGTGGTGACGCTTGAGATATGAGGTTTTGTTTTGGGAAATCCTTATATTTATGATAGGAAAGAAGTATTTCATCGCCATGAGAATAAGTATCACTTTTTTAAATATCGAATTGAGTACATAGTTAGAGCGCATAAGAATAAGACAAGGTTGTCTCTTATACATGCAGGAGAAATGAAGAGAAGAGTGAATGCAAGTAAGAATTCGACATTGTTAATGATCAAACATAGAGATGCTTCGAATAAATCCTTTCAGAAAGATGCATCGAATGAAAAATTTGATTTCATTAAAGTTTCTTATGATTGTAATGGGATGTTTCAAAACTGTAATAGGTTTCCTTTGAATGGAGGTAAACATGATGTGAAAAACTTGCAGCAATCAGCATCAGTGTTGAGCAGTGTTGGAAACAACATGTCGGTTCAAGAGACTAAAAAGGTCGAAGAGAAAGCGACAAAGAAATTTGAAAAATAAGGCACGAGCTCCAAAAGTGATTTTTTTTGTTTCAAAGGGTACATGGCAATGGTTAAGATACTTGGTCAAGAGTCGATGCAAGTACAAAACAAGATCAGTTAAGAATCACCATAAAGAGAGTGTGCAAGGTGAGACACTTTTTAAGTTTCCTTTGATTGATGATCGAGGTAGGAAAATTTTTGTTTATGCAAGAATAGCTTCCTCCTCTACTAATTTAATGAAATTGCAGCATTACGATGTCTTCAACAGTAAGAGAGGGTCGCAAGAGTCAAGGAAAAAGCTAATTTTTTGTGAAAAGCTCCAATTTATGAAAATGGGAAAATTTTAGTGGATTTGGACTGGAAGGGTGAGGGAACTATACCCTCATCCACATGATCAGTAATAAAATTAATTTCGTTGAAAACGGAGTCCGGATGAGGAAGACAGAGCTCATTGTTCGTTTTCCTAAACAGCTAAAAAAATTGCGGAATAAGACAAAATGGTGACATGGTAGCCCAATCAGAAAAAAGGGATATTCTTGGAATATTCTTTAATTTTTGCCCAATGAAACTATGGCAACTGTCACTACAGGATTCGCCAAAAAGTTTTTAAGGTGAAATTTTTTTATGTGTCTCCTAAGGTCGAATTTGATTTTTTTTTTTATGGTTGGATACAGTCCAACCAGAGGCTGACACATGGTGCAGCCAGGGGCCACCACATGCCCACTCTAGTGGACCAAGGTTGGATGAATTTCATTAATACTATGGTCGTATTCATTTTCAAAGTCTCAATAACACATTATACTAAAGGTTGAAATTTATACACTAAGGTCATATATCATATGGCGCATTTTAATATTACAAAGATCAAGCTTATTTTTATATGGTCGAAATTTTGACATGTTCAAAAGTCCAAAGTAATATATAATGGTGGAGAAATATATATGTTGGGTGGCACAATTATACACAGGAAGGGTGGAGCTCGAGGACTCAACCCCTCGACCTCCCACAAGCGAGCGGACCGACTTACCAATAGCCCACAACCTTGGTTCTTAACAAGTTATGTGCACGAGTTATATTTATGTTCATATGAATAGACCGACTAGGGTATGGAGGTTTCATCCCCCTCTCCACACGACCATTTACTGCGACCATGAGCAGAGACAATATTTAAGCGTGCAGATTAAAGTTAATACAGGTTTATTAACCCATAACCCATGATATTTGCGCTTATCCTTTGTTTAATCCGGATTATTTTTAAATGTGGGATTAGAGTTAACTAAAACTTATCAGATAATTAAACCCTCTTATGTTTAATTAAACTCGAGTTTAGTTCAGCAACATATTCAGCGGAGCCACCAAATTCGGAGCTGCTCCCAATTTTAGTGGCCTTAACTGGAGTCATCTCTAGACTTAGTGGAGATTTCTTAGGCCAAACTGTTTTGGCCATAACTTTTGCAAAATTTGACTAGATTGGGAGCAAGAAGAGTCATTTATGAATGATTTGGACATTTTGAACACATTAAAGCAGGTTGTAGGAGCAGGAGATGAATGTAAATAACATTTTTACACATTTTAGCTAATATAGAGGCTCAAGCCATGGAAGCCAGACCAAGGAGATGTAGCCCAGGAGGGGTGAACTCCTTCATCAAAAAATTGTGTTAATGGATCATTGTGATGGTTTTCTGTACATGTTATTGTTGTTGTTCAACATTTTTTTTAATTCTTTTATGCTTATGAGTTTAACATGAAATTCAACTCATTTACCTATTTTAACAGTCACAAACACCAAGGAAACCTATGCACATAAATCAAAAGATCAACAATTTAATTATAAATAGGAAGATTAAATTAGCTCAGCAAAATTAGCATTCAGACTTAGATCACACACTGTAGAGTAGTCTTGTTTCTTACTGTGGTATCCCTCAGCCTACCTGAAATCTGTGGAGTAGTAACAAGCTCTTTAAACAAATATGATAACTGACATTCTTCCTTGTTGATATCTCTTCCCTTCTCGCACTATTATTCACACTAAGGAGATGTTTTCATTATATTTTAGCTGAATTTGTGGAGCATATTGACAAGGTCTTGGAGCATACAAATACATCAATAATTGTCCTTTACAAGTGTAACAACACTTCATATACATGACTCTAAATTATACATTTATGACAACATTAAAAATCCATAAAGACATCAAGAAGAAATCTTTGTTCTATAATACAAAATTCCTAGCTCATGAAATCCATGAGGCAAGCATTTACAAAATATATTTTATTATCTTTGTCTTCTTTAGTACATAAATTCATAATGACTGAGATTACTCAGTCATTAGGAAGACCGAACCTAGTTATACTTTCCAACACTCCCTCTTAAGTAGGGAAGTATTCATAATGGTAGATGGTCACTCTCAGTATGAAGAATCTCATAAGAATAATTTTCATTGGTAATCCATCTATTATAGCATTTTATTATCCATAATTTTCACATAGCAAGGCCTTGACTAACATCTCCATATCTCAATGATATATTAAGCTAAAATGTTGGTGATACCAATGATTATAGACACCATCATCATTTTCTCCAAGATACATACTTGACCTAGGTGTTCACCGAGTATGACCTCATAGGACTATTCTTAATTCTAAAAGAATATTCATCCTATCGCAACTACTCTTTTCATTGATTCCTCAATACATCTTATAGAGTATCAAATACAAGATAATTACCTAATCCCACATTATGTCTTCCACAATGATGTGTCTATCTCTCCCTCTAAACTAGGTAGAATCCATTCATCATGTGTATACATTCCTTTTCATGGCCTTCACTAAGACTTATGGTTGTCAATCCTAGTCTAGTGCATGACACATGAGATAGAAAAGCACAATTGTAACTCCCTATTAACCAAGGACCTATAACAACAATGATTTAAAACATCCAACTTCTCATGAATTACTCCTTCCGCTAATCTCATAAATTCAGGAGCCTTCAATTTTCGGATCTCTTCTTAGGGAATGGATCATCCATCACTTTCATCCAAGAGCCATGTCTTCTATCATAAAGTGATCCATAAATATTCTCATCTGGTCCAGCTTCATGTTACACTTCTTTCTTTCAAACCATATATCTTCCAAGGATATTTCATCCTGCCATATGGTTATCAATTTGTGGAAGTCATCTACTTCCATTTGACAGCCATGCATAAGCTCATCAGATATTCAATTATAAACATGAATAATTTAAATCAAAATTTACCTTAGTGGTGATATTTCACTATGACATCTTCTTGTAGGCACCGACATTCTTTCTTTACAGATTGACACATCTCCGAAAGATATGCATTGTCAAGGGTCTCCATTCTTTCCAAACTTCTATCAGAGTCTATATATCTTCCCAGGAGATTTTATGTTCATGTCTTCTTGGCTTCCTTGGATGTTGACTACCTATTTTCATGATTTCACTTTTTCGCGATCTCTTCCTTTTTCTTCCACACAATTTTATTTCATTCCCAGGAACTTCCAATGTGCAGCTCCTTCAGAGTATATAATTATCTCATATTCCATAATAATACATATTATTTTTATTTCATCTAGTGTGGAACATGTCTATTTATAAGATTTCCATCGGAAGAGTTCCTCCTTTATTTGATCATACTTATTCTACTTGCAACCATATGACCTATCTACATAGCATCCAGTGTCATCATAAATATATATATGTACCTCATTCCTTTCTTTGAGTCATCCTGCAAAATATTTCCTTGGAGTGAAGAGTTTTATTCCCTTGACCTTCTTCATCAATATTTCATCATTTATAATCCCAAAATTCTGCAAGTTAGAATTTCTCAAGGAAACCTATTGCTTTCTTTCTAACCAGTGAGTCCAAAAAGGACTCCATTAGAAAATGTTAGCATATGTCTCCTTATTGATTATTTAATGATGACCTTTGATCTTGATGACTTCCTTATATAAATGTTGTTTTTCAGTGAGGTTACCAAGAGCCTCTTATAGCATAGATGTCACATATGTGTTACATACATCCTCCTACAATGAGTGCTCCTCCTTCAATGATTCCATCACGATGCGGGGTTCAGCCCCCTCTCCACACGACCATTTACTAAGACCAGGAGTGGAGCAAATATTTAAGCGTGTGGATTAAATGTTAATACAGGTTTATTAACCCATAACCCATGATATTTTCACTTATCCTTTGTTTAATCCCGATTAGTGTTAAATGTGGGATTAGCGCTAACTCAAGCTTATCCGATAATTAAACCAGCTTATGTTTAATTAAACTCGAGTTTAGTTTAGCGTAATATTCATCAGAGCCACTAAATTCATATTTGCCCCCAATTTTAGCGGCCTTAACAAGATTCATCTCTAGACTTAGTGGATATTTCTTAGGCCAAACTTTTTTGGCCATAACTTTTGCAAAATTTGAACAAATTGGGAGCAAGAAGAGTCATTTATCAACGATTTGGACATTCTGAGCACATTGAAGTGGGTTTCAGGAGCAGGAGATGAACGTAAACAACAATTTTTTGTCATTTTAGCTAATATAGAGGCTCAAGCCATGGAAGCTAG
The DNA here is from genome assembly GCA_034641835.2 of Pinus albicaulis. Classification (NCBI taxonomy): domain Eukaryota; kingdom Viridiplantae; phylum Streptophyta; class Pinopsida; order Pinales; family Pinaceae; genus Pinus; species Pinus albicaulis. The sequence goes on from CM076579.1 coordinate 368,508,697, forward strand.
ACCAAGGAGATGTAGCCCAGGAGGGGTGAACTCATTCATCAAAAAATTGTGTTAATGGATCATTGTGATGGTTTTCTGTACATGTTATTGTTGTTGTTTAGCATTTGTTTTTAATGTTATTATGCTCATGAATTTAACATGAAATTCAACTCATTTACCTATTTTAACAGTCACAAACACCAAGGAAACCTATGCACATAAAGAAAAATATTAGCAATTCAGTTATAAATATCAAGATGAAATTTTCCTAGAAAAATTAACATTCAGACTTAGATCACCCACTGTATAGTAGTCTTGTTTCTCACTGTGGTAGCCCTAAGCCTACCTAAAATCTGTGGAGTAGTAACAGACCCTTTAAACAAATATGATAACCAAAATTCTTCCTTGTTGAGATCTCTTCCCTTCTCGCACTATTCTTCACACTAATTCCAGTACTGTCCTTCACATTTTTATCACAGAACTTGATCAAAAATTTTGTCTCTAAATGAGGCCATAGTCCCTTTGTATATAGGGACTATCTCTACTTTTAGGCCGACATGAAGGTAGGTGTGTAGTTCGACTTCTCCAAGGTTGTAGGCCGACTTTTTCAAGGAGATGTTTTCATTATATTTTAGCCAAATTTGTGGAGCATAATGACAAGGTCTTGGAGCATACAAATACATCAATAATTGTCCTTTACAAGTGTAACAACACGTCATATACATGACTCTAAATTATACATTTCTGACAAGATGAAAAATCCCTAAATACATCAAGAAGAATTCTTTGACCTATAATACAAAATTCCTTGCTCTTGAAATCCATGAGGCAAGAATTTACAAAATACATTTTAGTATCTTTGTCTTCTTCAATACATAAATTCATAATTACTTAGTCATTATGAAGATCGAACCTACATACACTTTCCAACACTACCTCTTAACTAGGTAAGTATTCATAATGGTACATGGTCACTCTCAATATGAAGAATATCATAAGAATAATTTTGATTGGTAATCCATATATTATAGCATAATATTATCCAGCATTGTCACATAGCAAGGCCTTGACTAACAGCTCCACCTCTCCACGATATCTTGAGCTACAATGTTGGTGATACCAATGACTATAGACATGATCGTCATTGTCTCCAAGATACATACTCCACTCTGGTGTTCACTGAGTATGACCTCATAGGACTATTCATAATTCTCAAAGAATATTCATCCTTTCGCGACTACTCTTTTCATGGATTCCTTAATACATCTTATAGAGTATCAGATGCCAGATAATTACATAATCCAACATTATGTATTCCAGAATGATGTGTCTATCTCTCTCTCTCAACTAGGGAGAACCCATTCATCATGTGTCTACATTCCTATTCATGGCCTTCACTAAGACTTACGGTTGTTAGCCCTAGTCTACTGCATGACACATGAGATAGAAAAACACAATTGTCACTCCCTATTAACCAAGGACCTACAACAACAATGATTTAAAATATCCAACTACTCATGAAGTACTCCTTCCATTGATGTCATAAGTTCAGGAGCCTTCAATTTTGGGATCTCTTCTTAGGGAATGGATCATCCATCACTTTCATCCAAGAGCCATGTCTTCTATCAAAAATTTATCCAACAATCTTCTCATCTAGTCTAGCTTCATGTTATGCTTCTTTCTTTTAAACCATATATCTTCCAAGGATATTTCATCCTGCCATATGATTATCAGTTTAAGGAAGTCATATACTTCCATTTGGCATCCATGCATAAGCTCATCAGATGTTATTCAATTATCAATATGAAAACTTTAAATCAAAATTTACCTTAGTGATGATATTTCACTATGACATCTTCTTGTAGGCATCGACATCCTTTCTTTACAAATTGACACATCTCCTAAAGATATGCATTGTCAAGGGTTTCCATCCTTTCCAAACTTCTATCAAATTCTACATATCTTCCAAGGAGATTTTTTAGTCAAGTCTTCTTGGTTTCCTTGGATGTTGACTGCCTATTTTCATGATTGCACTTTTTCGCGATCTCTTCCTTTTCCCCCCACACAATTTTATTTCATTCCCAGGAACTTCCAATATGCAGCTCCTTGATAGTATATAATCACCTCATATTACATATGAAGACATATTATTTCTATTTCATCTAGTATGGAACATGTCTATTGAAAACATGTCCATCGCAAGAGTTCCTTATTTATTTGATCATACTTCTTCTACTTGCAACCATATGACCTGTCTACGTAGCATCCAGTGTCATCATAATTATATATATGTACCTCATTCCTTTCTTTGAGTCATCCTGAAAAATATTTCCTTAGAGTGAAGATTTTTATTCCCTTCCCCTGCTTCATCAATATGTCTTCATTTCTACTCCTAGAATTCAGCAAGTTAGAATTTCTCAAGGAAACCTATTGCTTTATTTTTAACCAGTGATTCAAAAGAGGACTCCATTAGAAAATGTTAGCATATGTTTCCTTATTGATTATTTAATGATGACCTTTGATTTTGATGACTTCATTCTATAAATGTTGTTTTTCAGTGAGGTTTCCAGGATCCTCTTATAACATAGATGTCACATATGTGTTATAGACATCCTCCTACAATGAGTGCTCCTCATTCAATGATTCCATCATGATGTGGGGTTCAACCCCCTCTTCACACAACCATTTACTATGACTAGGAGTAGAGCCAATATTTAAGCATGCGGTTTAAATGTTAATACAGGTTTATTAACCCATAACCCATGATATTTGTGCTTATCCATTGTTTAATCTGGATTAGTGTTAAATGTGGGATTAGCGATAACTCAAACTTATCCGATAATTAAACCCGATTATGTTTAATTAAACTCAAGTTTAGTTCAGCAGCATATTCAGTGGAGCCACCAAATTCGGAGTTGCCCACACTATGACATCTTCTTATAGGCACCGACATCGTTTCTTTATATATTGACACATCTCATAAAGATATGCATTATCAAGGGCCTCCATCCTTTCCAAACTTCTATCAGATTCTACATATCTTCCCAAGAGATTTTCTAGTCAAGTCTTCTTGGCTTCCTTGGATGCTGACTACCTATTTTCATTATTGCACTTTTTTGAGATCTCTTCCTTTTTCTTCCACATAATTTTATTTAATTTCTAGGAACTTCCAATGTGTATCTCCTTGATAGTATATTATCACCTCATATTCCATATTATCTCATCAGGTGTGGAACATGTATATTGACAACATGTCCATCGAAAGAGTTCTTGCTTTCTTTGATCATACTTCTTCTACTTGCAACCATATGACCTGTCTACATAACATCCAGTGTCAGCATAAATATATATATGTACCTCATTCCTTTCTTTGATTCATCCTGCAAAATATTTCCTTGGAGTGAAGAGTTGTATTCCCTTGACCTGCTTCATCAATATGTCCTTATTTCTAATCCCAGAATTTTGTAAGTTAGAATTTCTCAAGGAAACCTATTGCTTTCTTTCTAACCAGTGAGTCCAAAGAGGACCCCATTATAAAATTTTAGAATATGTTTCCTTATTGATTATTTAATGATGACCTTTGATCTTGATGACTTCCTTCTATAAATTTTTTTTTTTAGTGAGGTTACCGGGAGCCTCTTATAGCATAGATGTCACATATGTTTTACATACATCCTCCTATAATGAGTGCTCCACCTTCAATGATTCCATCATGATACCAATCCTGGAGTGATGCATTTAGCTAATATACCATGCTTCTTAACATATTATTTTACAACCTTATAGATACCTCTTAAAGAGGAAGATTGTCTCAATCATAATAGAGATATTTCACTTCTTTTTTCTTAGGTATCTTTGAATCTAGTTCTTTCATATTTAAGATGATATGGGCTTCTCCCTTTTTCCTCTTGTACTCATTAGATTTGGGACAGTATTTCATTACACCGATATCATCGTATGTTATCCATGTTTCTTATTTTCTTCTTGAGCACCAAACATACCGAATCTTCCCTTTCTTCGTGATATGGCAGCATAGGCTTGGTTTTCTTCATTTGATACTATATCCACTTTAGCTTTTAACATTGTCTCTTTTAATGATCATAAATGCAGTAGAAAATGTACTTGCTTTAAATGGATGAGATAATGCACAAACATGTGCATACTTGGTAATTCTATAAACTACCACCATGGTGATAGTCTTTCCTTCAGACTTGGGTAAACTTGTGATAAAATCCATTGAAACCTCCTCCCAACATTAACTTGGAATGGATAAAGGTTGTAATAGACTTGGGGTGTTAATTGCCTTGACTTTATTACATCTTATCATCCTCAAAATTATGTCAAAACAAAAAGGAATAATAAGATATTAGAGGATATGTTAAGGATATATGTTAAGGAAAAACAAACTAAATGGGAGGATTATTTGCACTTAGCATAATTTTCTTATAATAATGGATATAAATCCTCCTTGAAAATCATCCCTATTGAAGGGATGTATGGAATAAGATATAAAGTATCCCTAAGATGGGATTACTATGAGGTTATATTAGTGGTGGTACCGGATATGTTAAAGGAAATAGAAAAAGTGGTCAAGTAGGTTAAACAAAATTTGAAAACACCCAAGGATCGTCAGAAGATCTATGTATAATTGAAAATAATTCAAAAGAAAGTTAATGTGGGATATCATGTGTATTTAAAGGTTAAACCCAATAGAAGTATTCTCAGACTTGGTATTTATGCCAAGTTATCACCTAGATATAATGGACCTTTTGAATTGTTATCCAAAATTAGACCTATAGCCTATCATATAGTTCTTCCAGCCAATATTAGAATTCATAATTTGTTTCATGTATCTTTGTTTAAAAATTATGTATATGACCCATCTATTGTAATTGATTGGAATGTTGTACTGACGGAACCAAAGGGATAATTCCTAGCAGAACCATTGTGTCTTCTAGACAAGAGGGTAGTTACACTTTGGAATAGAGATTTCATGCACCTGAAGGTTTAATGTAAACATTTTATTCTAGAGGAGGAAAATTGGGACTTGGAGGATGATTTTAAAGAAGCATATCCTTCTCTGTCTATATAAAATACTAGAGTGTATTCCAGAAAGATATTGATCAAACATTGGGTTGGTGTCAAATATAAGCTGGGGAGGATGAGATATCCCTTGGATTGATGAATTATGTAATTAAAATGTGTATATTTACATTTATAGTTAAATCAATGTCGTTTGAAAAATAGTTGGAATTTTAATTATCATTAAGTTATTAATGATAATAACTGATTGTAAGATTGTAATTAAGATGTTTTAATTTTTGTAAATAAAGAAAACCTAGAGAAATAGTATTTGAGTATAGATCGCTAAAAGAGATAAGGTTGCAAATTATTGTTGAGAATCATTACATATCATTAAGTCCCAGGCATATAATTTGGATGATTATATTTAATTGAGGAATTATGATTATTGGTCGATTAATTGTTTCCTAGAATACAGGGAGTTGTCCTCAAGTGTGGGAAAAATAAGCTCATTAATGAGAAGATAACTACCTTCCACCTATTATTGAGGTGAACGTAGTTATTAACCACTAAAAGAAGAGTATATGTGATGAATAATATATTATCTTTGTACTTGTTTTTGTCTCATCCTGAGAGTAGAAGAAACTGAAGAGAAGAAAGGAAAATAAATAGAAATGAATTGCAGGTGTGGTATGCTTGCCGGACATTGGTTTTTTTTGCACTGTCATAGTTGGGAGGAGACATGTACTCTACTAATAATTTTATAGAAAAATAAATTTGCTTCAATTTGGTATCTCTTACTACAAAATTTACTTGTTAAGAGAAAGAAAATTGTTTATATGTTGTGTCTAGTTTTTATGTAAAGAAAAGAAAAAGAGAATTGTTCTTTTAATTATATTTAGAATAATTAAGTTTCTTTTCCTTTTTTTATATAATATTAAGTAAACTTAATTTTATATAAAAAACAGAGATAAATTATTTTCCATTTCCAAGAAGTTTAGGATAGAATGAAGAACATATTTGGTGTGGTAAAGTAGTGACTCTTAAAAATGAATTCTATTTATGATGTAATCTGGAAGTAGGACATAGGAAGATAACATAAATTATGAAGTGCATATATATATATATATATATATATATATATATATATATATATATATATATATATATATATATATATATATATAGGAGCACAGTTTCACACGATACATAAATTAAAAATATACTAAACTGAATTGGTTCATTTATAGAGTAACTATTGTAATATATTATTAGGAAAAATATAAAACAAGAAAATTATATAAATAAACAAATACTCTTATGCATATCTATAGTTGAAGGAAAGATATAATACCCTTATATGAAAAGAGAAGAAAAACTAAAATAAGAACACTTCGAAAATTGTAACCAAATTCGAAATTTCACAGTCTATTATTGTATACAAATGACTACATATAAAACAAATGTGGGCATATATATGTGGAAAATATAAATTACTATAACATTTAACCAAAATAATATCATACAAAGTTTTGTAGACCTTTTGAAAATTAAACTATTGTAAATTTTTTAATTCAAGGAGAGGTATTGCCTCCTCAAAAGAAGAAATACACATAGAAGAACTTTAGTTACTAAGAGACATTATCTTAGTACATAATTAAGCTTATAGCCTAGTGAAGGTAAATTAGTTTCAAATTCACTATACAACTTAAAATGCTCCAAACATGAAAGAATTGATTAAATTATAACTGCAAAGGAAATAGTTTCAATACTTGTCTTCAGAAAGAGATACTTTGTCCATCCGGGAAGTAAGAGTTATGATCTCTAACATGGTGGATGAGACAAATTAGTTGGAGAGGAACCACAATAACCTGGAAATGTTTAACTATAATATTACAGTTGTATTTGATTGTGTGTCTGTAAACAAGATATAAATAGAGTTAATGAATTTTATAGATAAGTCGATAGCACAGGAAATAAAACATGTCGATAGCACAGGAAATTGCATGATATTGTTCCAATCCTAACGAAAACCAAGAGAATGTAGCAAGAAATATATATATATATATATATATGAAGCAACAAAGAGAATCATAATATTTTTTTTCACATACACTCAGGAATGTGAGAAAAGTGTCAAACAACTACTATAAGTACTCAGTATTTAGGATTTAAGGGAAATACCCCAAAACCAACAGACGTTATAATAATACTTTTGGAAAATTATGACCCAAGTTGGGAAATGAAAGAGAAATTAATAAATGATGACTAGGATTTTCAAACCTTGTATTAACCCTTCATAAATTGATATAATATAAAAAAATGGAACATGTGAAGAAGATAATTTTTATGGCTATTCAGTTTTATAAAAAAATATTTCATTGGAAAACAAGAGTAATGAAAATGAAGAGTACAAACGGTAACACAGAGTGTGTTATAATAAAGTTATGGAGAAGTCCATTGAAGCCATACGGCGTACCAGAACTCCATCTAGGATTACGAAAAGATAAAAAATAAAAATCCATTACTATTATACTGAAAATATTGGGACACGGTTAAACCTAGGACCCTGAAACGAATAGGGATTTTCCCAAATAATATTAATCAGCAAAGACCCTAAAGGGGTTTGGAATCAATCATATAGGAAACCAAGAAAATATACCATTGAGAGATCATAAAATCGTTTATCACTTACAGAAAGAAGAAATAAAAAATCACTATAAAATCAATGAATGGTGGTATGGCTCTACTCTACCATCGCTCTAAAAAAAAGAAAAGGATACCAAGAGGTATCAAATGTAAACTTAATTATTGAATGGAGTATTGCCTTAATTGTTACAACACAGGGAAAATAGAGAATAATGCACCTCTTATGGCCATTTTCCCATTTTGAATTCGAAGAAAAACAATATCCAAAACAAAAATGAAATTTCTAGGGTTTTTAAGTAGTAGAGTTAAACAAAATTTTAAAATATGAACGAGAGGTTTTTTCTACCCTTCGAGCACAAACAAAGAAAATGTCGAAAAATTATTCAAATAGCCAAACATATAAGCTATGACTAAACAAATTGCAAGAGACACAAAATATCATAAATAATTCTAAAACCCATTACCTTTACTAGAAGTCCTTGGCATGCTGAAAGAATATATTTTTCATGATATGTGAAAGACTAACACCATAAATTGAAGCTTAAAATCTCATATCAAAATATAAGTTAACTACACAAAAGGACAAAATAAACATCACCCTAGAAATATAGTTGTAGAGAAGGGTAATCGGAAGAAGAAAATCAACAAAAATGAATCAAGAATGTTAAACGAAAATAGGTTATTAAGTCTTCGATAAGCCCTAAATTGTTAGCCATCGTTGACTCATAGGGGATTCACTAGTGGACAATACCATACCACATGTATTCAGTTATGCAACAAACTCACAAAATATAAGAAAAGATAAATCAACGACTTAAAATTTATCCTCTTCAAGGGGGAAGTCTCATTTACATTACATAAATGAAAAATTCTAGGATGATACATGGTGTAACAATTGGAATACAATTCTTATATGTGGGGAACCAATGCCTAAGACATATTGAGATTGATTTAAAACAAATAAAATCAATGGATAGAAGGGAAGGCCATGAGGGCTTACAAGAAAATATTCTCGTTTCGAAACCCTATCCTTCCAAAGTATAATGGCCAGAGAAGCTATGAGATTTGCAGGGTGTTGGATTAAAGGTTTATAGAAGAAAATGAAGGAGGCAGAGTTTGGCCATACACAATTAATGATATATGCCTAAACTATGTAGAGAGAATTATGGATGAAGAAGGAAAATATGAATGAGATTCTTGGATGTGGAGTGCTTCATTAAGGGCTTCGAGATTAATTTTCATGAGTACAACCAGGTAAATTCATTAAAAATTAAAATAAAGTACCAGCTGCATCCTACACACTCCAAGGGAATAAAAACATATATGAATGCTGAAACATAAAACAAAATCATGACTACAACTTCCTAAGCATGGAATCAAACTCCAATATCATCTTCATATTTCAAAGAGAATGTTTTGTTTACATTTCCAGTTATGGGTGATTGTGCCTTTCCAAACCCTTACGAAATGTCATTTTCCCACTTTTATTGTCCTGCCCCAACCTAACTATCTCAATTAGTTTCCAAAACTAATTCTTTAAACTGTTTCGCGAACTGTTTCTCTCTTTTATAAAAGATTTTTTGAAAAAAACAAATTACGAAATATTATTCTAATATTATAATATATTAAATTAAAATTTTGAAAATAAAAACCCCAACCCCTTTGAAACTTTTCAAAATGAATTCACAATTAATGAAATGTCAAATCAAGCTCAAATAACATTTTTGGAAAACCATTTTGGTGGTTTCTGGAATGAAGGGGAGGTGATGTCGTAAAGATTAATAGTCGTTGATTTGTTTAATGAGTAGTTTGAATATACTTCCCCCGAGATCACTTCATTGTTTATAATCTATACATTTTGTGCCACCGTAAGACCATTGATTTGTAATGTGAAGGATATGAACTAATGATTATGTTAGAATGTACGAAAATTAAAATCGTGTTCCTTTCATATGTTGCTCTGATCCTCTTCTTATGTTGTCTATTTCTTCCTAAGAAAAATATTTTTTTTGTTTATTGTTTGGTTTTTCTTTGTGATGAAAATAATCTTTAGATATAGCATCATTCATTTTTGTATTGAGTAACTTTGTAATCTTTTGGACACCAAATGTTGATTTCATGGTTTTGGTGGGTGCTTCACACGCTTCCTTGACTGAATGCATATCTGTATCTGGTGGTGCACAGTTAATATGGGCACATTTGTTTATCCAATGAACCACAAACTTGTTGATTTATTTTTCCCTTTTTGACTTCACACTTAGAGGCTTCAAGTCATCTTCATAGTCAGACATTCCCTCATCAGAAGGGAGAATGGTAGCAACAACTGGCGTACGAGCCCGCAGCTTCCAAGTGAAGAAAACCTCACTTGTGTTTGTTATATCTGGGGCAATATTTAATAGTTCAAGGGAAATCTCTACGGGTTCCAACTTCTGTCCAGGAATTCTATCCAACTTTAAGAGTGTATAGTAGCCTCTAAATTGTATTTCACTAAGAACAAGTATTCACATGTATCTATGGTCATCATACGTTTGAAATAATTCTAGATATGTCTTGTTCATTTGTTCTATATTAATATTTGAGTCCAAACATTTAGATAAATATTTTCCCTTTGCACAAAATCAAAAAGGAAAATTGTTAATACAAAAATCCAATTCTAGTAGAATGAGTCGTACATAGTGTGCAGGGTGTTTTTATGAAAATTGGTGTTTAAAGGAACTCACAAAATATCTGAAACCACTTCGAATTTTTGGAAATCTCCCATGATGAACTCAATTGGGGAATTTCTACACAAAACCCATATTGTCGAATTTTGAAATTTTGCTTCATTTACCTGCAATAATCAGCCAAAATTCACTCCCTGGGCCACCTACAAAAATTAGTTTGCACAGTAACTGATTTACATTTTAGTTTTTAATTTCAGGTTCTGGATTGCACTCACAAAGAATTGTAACCACAATCTCAACTCTGCTCCGGCCAACAATATCCATGTACAATATCCACTGATTAAAACTCTCAGTTAGAAAATCAAAATCACAGCTCCAACATTCTTTCAACTTGGGTGGGAAAAACATTCTTCACAGTGCTCTTGCATACAAGTCTAGTTTCTCTTTATCTCCCATACTTTTCATCTTAATTAGGTCTTCACCACTGGAAAACTTTAAGCCAATCCAACTAACCTCTCCTAGGAGACCAGAGGCTACGATACCCTCTGTTGTTGTATTTCTCATGTGTACAAATTCACATGGATTGTTATATTTATTGATGAGATAAATCCAATTATGGATGCATTGATGGGTATTTTTCCACCGTTATGAATTCTCAATCTTGATATCAAGATCTAGATATTTTTTTGCTTCATGGCATTGAAAAGTTGACAACATCGAGTATCTAATGAAAAATTTTAAATTCTCTTAATGCAAACTACCAAACAACATATCATTGTTTCGGATGTCTTTCCATTTCGTGAAGAATCATGAAGTGTAACCAACCTACACCAAAGATTCAATAATGTACGTTAATCAGCCCAACAATGAATTATTTAATCCTAACCTATCAAACTATTGTAAATATGACCATCAAGTGAATTATAAAGGAAAATACTTGCAAAATGGTGCATAAGACAATTAGGATTTTTCTCCAGTTATAAGCACTTTGTTAGCATGGGTTGTAAAATTAACATGGATCCACTGATAGATATTACCAATAGAAGAGCCAAATATATTGTTGTATTGATCTTATTCTAGATATTTAAGAAACTTCTTAAGTGCCTTAAATGGAACCAACCTGACTTTTTATATAGAATTAGATGAGCATATTTTCAATTTTTCAAGGAAGCTTTCTAAATGTTCACACTTGTTGGGTGATTCCAACATTGATAGCTACATATCAAAACATATTCTTGAGCCTTCCATATATTTCATTGGATTTACTAGTAGCATTTAATTAAAATAGAAAGCAGCTATTTTATAACACAGATCAGTTCTTATGCAATCAAAAACATATGTTTTACACCCCGCAAAAGTATCTAAACATTCAGAGCTAAGATATATCAACATATTTTGGATAGTGCTGACATGATTTCTTGAAGGACATATTTCTTCAATCTTAAAAACTTGAAATATAAACCAATGACCATGCGGCAGGAACATATTTTTACACTACCAATCCATGAGCATCTTTGATGCATGGTAAATAATGTACTGACAATTTGATGTTTCTCAGCCACATCTAGTATAATAATATAGTTTGTAATTAGAAGAAAATCCCTCTATAAAAGTATTCCATGAATGGAATTGAATGAAACAGAATCCCTACATGATGGGTTTATATTGTCAAACCTTGCCACACCCCTTGAGGAAAAATTCACCACCTCATTATTCTTGGTCCAAATCCAAGAGAAAACAATGAGCTATAACATCTGGCTCCAACTAGGGATAGTGCTTTGGTAGAAAAGTATTGAGAACATGTATATGAATGGCCTTAATTTGGCATGGATTCAGATCAAAATGGAAGTTGATCCCAGTCCAGAATCTCAGAAATTTTCAAATTCCCTATAACCTATGTCTTCCAAGATTTTTATTCTTGAATGGTAAACCGGAAATACTACAGCTGAAAAAAGAAAAATGCTCATTTGTTAATCTTATTTATGTAGATGTTCTTCTTATGTACAAGGTTTAATTTCTTTAAGTGAAATCTAGCTTCCAATGGTAGCAGGTGAGTATTTAGGTGTTGGACCTGATACCTCTATGCTGCCGAAATTTAGAAATCAAAACAGGGATATACTATGAAAAATATTCAAACAAAAAACCTGATACATACCCCATAAATAATATATGTTGATGACCAAAGAAAACTGGATCTTGAAAAAAACTTTTATTTGTGTTGGTATTACTATAAACTCCACTTTATAGGTACGAATGTGGGGAACTTGATTTCCTCTTTTTGCTGACAACCATTCAGGTTGAAAAGAGAAATCCAACATTTGTTCCCCATAATGTTAATTATTTTCAGGAATTTCAACTCTTGACCAAAATATTTGTCCTCCTGCAATAACACTTGAGAACCTAAATTGGATTGTTCTTTATTCAAAAAATTACTAAAATCATAATGATTATAATTATCTACCATGCCTTCAAAGTGTTTTTCATTTTTTGGAAGGAGTTGGTTATTTACATTCTCAGAATACTTGAATTCTTGCCTTTCGAAAATATGGAAATCCTCTGCCCACTTTTAAATCCCTTTCTTACCTGCAAATCTGCATTTTTCTATAAAAAATTCCATTGTTTTCTTGGCAGTCCCTTTTGTTTTCAACAATACATCTTCTCTGATAAGGAAGTTCTCTGCAAGCCTGTAGATTATCTTCAATCTCTTGTGTAAAGAGAAACATTTCCTCCATAGTGCAAGGCTTCTTCTCCTTAAGATAAAATGAAAAGTCAATAGGATTAGCTATTGAATAATACACCATGGTAGCAACCTGAGGAGGTTGAATTTCTTTTAGCATACTGAAATAAATTTTTTGAAGCCTCGTATTAAATTCATTAACTGATTCATTCCTCTGCATCAGGATAGTATATAACTCCAAAGGTGTTTTTCATGACTTTTCTTGCCATTATATCTAAAAAATATATCTTCAAAACCTTGCCATGAATTAATTGAACTTTCTTGTAAATGCTAGAACCACTATTGATCTTCTCGCTTTAACGAAGGACAAAACAACCTCAAAGCCACATCTTCATAAATAATTTGAAATTTGTCCAAAAAGTACTCAAATTCAAGGACATATTTTTCATCTGTAACATCATCATTCTCCCTAGATACACTTGGCAGGATTTTGAAGCCTTTTAAGGATACTGATGAAGAATTGTGGCCAACTTCAGGGGTTTAAATATTTCCCTAGTTTTAAGCTGAAAAGCAGTGGGTTTCTTGTGAGGCAAAGTGGTGGTTGCCAAAGATGATGAATTTTCTTCTTTATGTTAAAATTGTGAAGGATTATCTTTATAAATTGTAATGTAGAAATCATCCCTCCTATCAAAGTTAGGAGATAAAGTTGTCCTACAAGAAGAAGAAAGGTCTTCCTTTTTCAATAAAGAATGTACTTTTTGGGCTTTACAATCTTCTAAGAAGATAAAATAGGAAATTGTTTGGGATTTACAATTTGAAGGGGAAATTGTACCATAGAGGTGATAATAAAAAATAAAAATTCTTTTAAAAACATGTAAGTCTAATACTTGAACTTTTCATGTTGCTTCATCATTTTCGTGTCGGCAACAAAATTATTCAATGAAGTCTTCGTCTGGAGTCACCAGGTGCATAATAAGTAGCCAATTATATGTATAAATATTGTTCACAATCAATAAATACATATTAATACCTGGTGAACAATAAATTCATGCCTTTGTTCCCTGAAAACAGTGCCAAAATATGTTGTAACTCTCGGAAGATAGTTCCCAATTGGGGGGTACCTGTGATTGATACATGTTGAGAATTATTTTAAAAAATTAAAATAAATGGATGGAAGGGAAGGCCATGAGGGCTTACAAGAAAATCTTCTTTTTTCAAAACCCTAAACTTCCAAAGCAGAATTTACAGAGAAGCTATGAGATTTGTAGGGTGTTGTATTAAATCTCTATAGCAGAAAATGAAGGAGACAAAGTTTGGGCATAGGAAATAAAGAATATGTTCTTAAACTTTGTAGAGAGAATGATGGATGAAGAAGTGAAATATGAATGAGATTACTAGATGTGGAGCGCTTCATTAAGGGCTTCGAGATTAATTTTCATGAGTACAACGAAGTAAATTCATTAAAAAATAAACTAAGGCACCAACTGCATCCTACATAGTCCAAGAGAAGAAAAACATATATGAATATTGAAACATAAAAGAAAACCATGACTACAACTTCGAAATGCTCGAATCAAACTGCAATATCATCTTCAAATTTCAAAGAGATTTTTTTTTTTTTTAATTTCCATTCATGGGTCACTGTGCCCTTATGAACCCTTAAAAATTGTAATTTTCCCACTTTTATTGTCCTACCTCATCCTAAATATCTCAATTAGTTTCCAAAAATGATTCTTGAAACAATTTCAGGAACTATTTCTCTCTTTTGTTAAAGATTTTTTGAAAAAATAAAATTACAAAATATTATATTATATTAAATTAAAACTTTGAAAATAAAAACCCCAACCCCTTTGAAAATTTTCAATACTAATTCATAATTAATGCAATGTCAAATCACGCTCCAATAACAGTTTGGGAAAACCATTTTTCCGCCCCGGGTCCACCTTTAGTGGTTTCTTGAATGAAGGGGAGGTGATGCCATAAAGAGTAATAGTCATCGATTTGTTTGATGAGTAGTTTGAATATACTTCCCCGGGGATCACTTCATTGCTTATCCGATGAACATTTTGTGCCACCGTAAGACCATTGATTTTTAACGTGAATGATATCAACCGATGATTATGTTAGAATGTGCCAACATGAAAATCATATTCCTTTCATATGTCGCTCCTATCCTCTTCTTATGTTGTCTATTTTTTCCTGGAGAAAAATGTTTTTTGTGTTTATTTTTGGGTTGGTCTTTGTGTTGAAAACCATTTTTAGATATGACATTAGTCATTTTTTTCTTGAATAACTCTGCAATTTTTGGACACCAAATGTTGTTTTCATGGTTGTGGTGGGTGCTTCACATGCTTCCTTGATTGAGTGCATATCTATATTTGGTGTTGCCACATTCAATATGGGGGCATTTTTTTATCTAGCTAATAGCCAAATTATTGATTTATTTTCCCCTTTTTGACTTCACACTTAGGAGGTTGCAATTCGTCTTCATACTGAGGCATTCCCTCATAAGAAGGGAGAATGGTAGCAACAACAGGTGTATGAGTTCATTGCTGCTGAGAAAAAAGAACATCACTTGTCTTTCTTATATCTAGGGTCATCTTTAACATTTCAAGGGATAGATCTGTGGGTTCCACCTTGTGTCTAGAATGTTTATCCTTCTTTAAGAGTGTATTATATCCTCCTAATTCTACTTCACTAGGAATAAGTATTCCCCTCTTTCTATGGTCATCATACATCTGAAATAATTCTATAGACGTCTTGTTAATTTTTTCTATATTAAGATGTGTGTCAAAACCTTAATATAAACATTTTCCCTTTGTACAAAATAAAAATGGAAAATTGTTAATATACATATCAAATTCTAGTAGAATGAGTCTTCCATAGTGTGCAGGGTGTTTTTATGAAAAATAGTGTTAAATTAACTCAAAAAATATCTAAAACCACTTCGAATGTTTGGAAATTTCCCATGTTGAACTCAATTGGAGCCTTTCTACACAAAACCCAGATTGCTGAATTTTAAAATTTTGCTTCATTTTCCTGCAATAATTAGCCGAAATTCACTCACCAGGCCACCTACGAAAACTAGTTTGCACAGTAATTTTTTTACATTTTATTTTTTAGTTTCAGGTTCTGGATTTCTTTCACAAATAATTGGAATCACAATCTCAACTCTTCTCCATCTAGAAATATGAAATACGCTAGTCACTTATTAAAACTATCAATTAGAAAAATCAAATCGCAACTCCAACACTCTTTCAACTTTGGTGGGAACAAAATTCTTCACAGTGCTCTTGCATACAAGTCTAGTTTGTCTTGATCTCCCATACTTGTCATCTTAATGAGGGATTTACCATTGGAAATTTTGAAGCCAAACCAACTAACCTCTTCCAGGAGACCATGGGATACGATACCCTTCGCTGTTGTCTTTCTCATGTGTATATATTCACATGGATTGTTATATTTCTTGATGAGAGATATCCAATTACGGATGCATTGATGGGTAGTTTTCCACCATTTTGACTTCTCAATATTGATATCAAGATATGGATAGTTATTTTCTTCATGATATTGAAAATTTGACAACATGAAGTATATAATGAAAATTTTTTAAGTCACTTAATGCAAACTCCCGAGCAATGTATCAATATTTTTGGTGTCTTTCCATGCCGTGAAGTTTTTTGAATTCTTACCAACTTACACCGGAGTTTCAAGATTATAGGTTAATCAACCCAACAAAGAATTTTTTGATCCTCACCTATCAAACTGTTGGAATTGAGACCATCACGTGAATTATAAAGGAAAAGACTTACAGAATGTTGTGAAGACAATTAGGATTTTTCTCCAGTTATAAGCACTCTATTAGCATGGGTTGTAAATTTAACCTAGAGCCACTGAAAGATGTTACAAATAGAAGTTCCAAATCTATTGTTTCCTTTCTCTGATTCTATATATTTAAGCAACTTCTTAAGTTCCTTAAATGAAACCAACCCGACTTCGTATGTAGAATTAGATAAGAATTTTCTCAGACTTTCGAGGAACCTTTCTGAATGTTCACACTTCTTGGATGAATCGAGCATTGATTGATGCATATCAAAACCTATTCTTGAGCCTTCCATATATTGCATTGGATGTATTGGAAGAATTGCATTAAAATAGAAAGAAACTACTGTAAAAAATTCAATTCTGAATTTTTGTATTTCTACTACAATTATAGATTTATTTCTCCTGCTTATTTCCACAATAAGGTATTTACAAAACCCTTTCAAAAAAATTTGAAATAAACACTACCACGGTTATCACTCAAGTACATGTAGAGAAAATAACATTAAAATGCAAGCATAGGAACCAATCACAATGACATATTTATTTTTGGACAATTGTCCCTGGAAAAACCCGATGTGGGAAAACTAGTGCAGTAGATGAGGGTTTATATATTAATCTTCAGCATGAATTATTTACAAGAAAATACTGGCAGAAATAAATGAGAAAATTCTTGAGATACACCTGAGATAAATTTTCTCCGGACCTCCAGAGAACTTCTAACACTTGAGGGACTCAGTGGTCCTCCCTGCATCACTTTCTATCACTCCTTCGTACCTCCCTGGGCAAAGCCAGCCTGAGACTACGTCACTATTGTGTGAGGCCTTTTTGATTCTCTTCAGTGTTGCATCTTTTCTCTTCTCCGTCCTTCTTTCCTTGAACCCTGACATTTTTTATGCCCTCTACTTCCTCTGCCCTGCAAATCTCCCACTGAAATCGAATTCTTTTTCTTCAAAATCGAATTCCCTCGGGTTGATGAATGTTTGCCCGAATTACTTTCCAAATGACCCTCACGCCTTCTTTTATAATCTTCTTATTGATGAATCAATGTCCCAGATTAGAAGTCTAATCAATGGCTAAGATTAATACTTGACTTGATCTTCTTTCTCTAGAAGATTCACACTCTATTTTATTAATACCCATTAATTATTTAATTTCCCTAAGTTTAGACTTAGTGTCCCCATTAAAATAATTAATTATTTTAATAAAACATGAACCAAGTGGAATTTCCACAAACGGTTTATGGGTTTTTTGGAATACTTCTTTCTAATCCTCCTCACCAAATTTGTGACTTAGATCACTTTTCGATGCTACAAAATTAAACACTCCCTCTTAGCAAGAAAAGTGTTCTAACAATGTTCTTGTTGCATACTGCTCTAACCCTGAAGCATCCTCTACATTGCTGATGCTTGGCTACTGATGCCCCTCATATGATGCCCTACTACCTTGTGTACTACCTCCCATGACATTAGCTCCTATGTACTGCAACTCCCTCTCAATTCTGCATCTCTCTATTTCTACTATTGAAATGGATTCTTTATCATCCCCATCTTCTCTATGAAGTAGAAAATTTTTCTTTCCCAGAGCTTTAGTGAGGATGTATGCCACCTGGTCTCCTATAGGAGAGTACTACAATTATAAATCTCTGCACTGGACACAGTCTCTGATGAAATGACACCTGATGTCAATGTGCTTCGACCGATCATGGAACACAAGATTTTCAGAGAGCCTGATGCAACTTGGATTATCACATAGAATGTTGGTCGCTTCCATATTTTCCTTGAGTAGATTCACAAGCAGCTTACTAAGCCATATGGCCTCACACGAAGCAGAGCTTGCTGCCATATATTCTTCCTTAGTTGAGATCAGACCCACATATTTTTGTTTCCTGCTGCACCAGGAAGTCATTCCTGATCCAACATTAAAGCAGTACCCACTGGTACTTTTCCGATCTAATGGATTTCCAGCCCAATATGTGTCATTGAAACCACTCCATCTGATTTCATTGCCTCATGTGTATCTCAATCCAAACTTGATAATTCCCTACAGATATATGAGAATATTCTTGGCTTCTGCGCAAAATTCCCTCCTTGGTTCCACCATGAACTAACTTAGGGTGTTGATAGCATAACATATGTCTAGCCTAGTGTTTACTAGAGGGACCCTATAAGATCCCTATACAAGGTAGGATCAGCCTTATGATCTTTAGAAGTAACAATCTTCTTCTGATTGGTGATCATTGGTGTGGCCATGGGTCTACAATCTTCCATCTTTAACCTCTTCAAGTTTTCTGTATTATATCTCCCTTGAACAAGGAATATCTCACCCTTCTGCTTCCAAACTTCCATCCCTAGAAAATAATGCATCATCCCCAGATCCTTCATGTCGAATTCTATAGCTAAATTCTTCTTGAAATCCTTGATGAGCCTAGATGATCCTGTGGGGAATATATCAACTACCTACAACACTAGTATCAGAGGCTCGTCACCTACTCTCATATAGTATAGATTGGGATTTGTGTCACTCTTGACGAATACCATTTGTTGTAAGTAGATATCAATTCGACCATACCAAGTTCCAGGGTCTTTCTTAAGTCCATACAAAAATTTCTTAAGCCTACACACATGATTCTTCTACTCATGCATCTCAAAACCCTCTAGTTGTTTGATATATACTTCCTCTTCTATCACCCCATTCAAGAATGCAACCTTGACGTCCATCTAGTGAATCTCCCATCCCATCTGTGCAGCAAGGGATATCACGGATATAATAGAATTATATATGGCTACAGGGGCGAAGGTCTATTCATATTCTATCCCTTCCTTCTGATCATGCCCCTTAGCCACAAACCTAACTTTAAAATTTTCTACACTTCCATCTGCAACATATTTGATCTTGTCGATCCATCTCTAACCCACAATTGATATGTCCTGAGGCCTAGGAACCACTTTCAAGACATCATTTGTCATGATGGAGCTGTATTCTTCCACCATTGCATATACCCACACCTGATGCTGAGTTTCCTCCTGAAAACTATAGGGTTTTCCAACCTGGGCTACCAAGGCTTCATTTCTGTCTCATTGCCTGCGTTGTCTCTTATCATTTCTAGGGCCTATGACAAACTCCTCTACATCCCTCATAATTTTTCATAATTACCTACTTCTCCTACCACTGGTAGTGGGTGGTTCCACCTGCTCCCCCTCCAACAAATCTTCTGAAGATGAATCCCTTGGATCCTTTTGCCTTGAAGAATCACTCGAGCTAACCTCAGTTGGTCATAGTGGTTGGATAAGTGGGTCATCCTCAGACTACGTTGCTGAAGGCAGTTCTCAGGATTTTCTGAAAGCTCTTTCCTCCATGATTTCCTCCATGAACTTTACATCCTTTCGTACTACAACCTTCCTGCTGCAATGAATGTAGATTATGTAAGCCTCAGCATTTTCATTGTATCCCACCAGATACACCTTTTAAATAGTCCTATCCAATTTCTTCCTCTTCTCTTCGGGTACATGGCACTATGCCACACTACCAAAGATCCTAAAGTGGCTTACTTATGGCTTCCTACCAGTGAAGACACTTTATGGAGTGATATTACCCAATGCATTCTAAGGAATCCTATTCTGAACATATACAGTTGTGTTACAAGCTTTAGCTCACAGAAATTTGGGCATGTCTTGATCATACAAAATTTCCCTTGTAGCCTCCACAATAATTCTATTATTTCTTTCTCCAACTCCATTCTGCTCCGGACTATTTGGAGCAGTCCACTCTCTTCTAATGCCTTCCCTCGCGTAGAATTATGTGAATTATTTATCAATGTATTCTCCACCATTATCTAATCACATTATATTTATCCACTTTCTTTTCATATTCTCAACCAAATATTTAAACTCCTTGAATCAGTCAAAGACTTAATCCTTGGTCTTTAGGAAGTAGATCCAATTTTTCCTGGAATGGTCCTCAATGAAGGTGAAGAAATATGCAGCACGACTAAGAGCTCTATTGGACATTGGTCCGCAGATGTTTGAGTGTATCAATGCTAACACACTCTTAGCCCTATTTATTCTTCTGGGGTAGTCTGCCTTAGCGTATTTCCCTAGAACGCACCCTCTGCAAACGTCATCTCATTTGGTGCTCAAATATGGAACTCCTCTAGCGGTATTCTTGAGAACTAGCAAAGCCCCATGGTGTAACTGCCCCATTCTCCTATGTCATATCTCATTCAAATTCTTCTCCTCACTGTTTCCTATCAGTTCCATTGGAGATTTGAATTGCAGCTTATACATTTTATTGCTCCTGACTCTGATTTGTGCCTTTTTCTTCCAACTCGGGTCTTTGACATATACTCTTTTTCCAATTAAGTAGAAGTCACAGCCCTTGTTTTGTAGCTAATACACTGAGACTAAGCTCATCCCCAAACCAAGTACATGCAACACATTGGTGGCTAGAAGCTTATTTTCATCTTCAGTTTAAAACACTACAGTACCTCTCCCAACAGGGGTACACTTTGCCTTATTTCCCATGGTGATCTGAAAATTCATCTTCTCTTCCTGGTAGTTTGAGAAGCATTCTCGTACTCCCATCATATGTGTAGAAGCTTCAATATAAATTTACCAGACTTCAAGAGAGGAAAAGCTTGATATGCAAGCAAATTATTCTTCCAGTCTGGAGGCCAATACAGAGATGGCGTGATCCCTTTGTTCTTCTATGCTTTCCCTTTTCTCTAGAGAGCTGCATGAACCCTTTCGAGTTGCTATTGCAGTAGCTCCTAGAATTCGTTCCAACATAGAGTCTCCAATCCTGTTACTCAACTTAGCTCTGATACCATGTGAAAAATTCAATTCTGAATTTCTGAATTTCTACTGCAATTATAGATTTATGTCTCTTAATTATTTCCACAATAATTTATTTACAAAACCCTTTCAGCAAAATTTGAAATAAACGCTACTGCAGTTATCACTCAAGTACATATAGAGAAAAGAAAATTAAAATGCAAGCATAGGAACCAATCACAATGACATAGTTATTTTTTTGACAATTGTCCCCGAAAAACCCCAATGTGGGAAAACCGATGCAGCATATGAGGGTTTATATATTAATCTTCGGTAGGAATTATTTACAAGAAAATGCTGGCAGAAATAACTGAGAAACTTCTTGAGATACACCTGAGCTAAATTTTCTCTGGACCTTCGAAAAATTTCCGACACTTGAGGGACTCATGGGCCCTTACTGCATAACTAAATGAGCATAGCTAGCCGGAGATTGCGTCACTACTGCATGAGGCCTATGCACTGCACCTAAGTGCTGCCTCTCTGCCCTTTTGCGTCTTTATTTCCTTGAACCCTTACACTGTTGATGCCCTTTGCTTCCTTCGCCCTGCAAATCTCCCTCTAAAATCAAATTTTCTTTCTTCAGAATCGAATTCCCTTAGGTTGCTAAATGTTTTCCCAGCTTACTTTCCAAATGACCCTCAAGCCTTCTTTTATAATTTTATTATTGATGAATGAACAACCCATATTAGAAGTCTAATCAATGGCTAAGATTAAAACATGACTTGATCTTTGTTCTCTAGAAGATTCATACTCTGTTTTATTAATACCCATTAATTATTTAATTTCCCTAAGTTTATACTCGGTCCCCATTGAAATAATTAATGATTTTAATAAAACATGAACCGAGTGGAATTTCCACAAATGATTTATGGGTTCTTTGGAATACTGGTGTATAAGCCTCCTCATCAAATTTAAGACTTATATAACTTTCCTATTCTACAAAAATCAACATCAACTTGCTAACACAGGTCAGTTCTTATGCAATCAAAAACCTCTATTTTGCACCCCACAGAAGTATCTAAACATTTAGAGCTAAGATATATCAACACATTTTGGATAGTGTTGACATGACTGCCTGAAGGACATGTTTCTTAAATCTTAAAACCTTAAAACATACACTAATGATCGTGGGGAAGGAACACAATTTAACACTACCAAAAAATGAGCAGCTTTGAATCATGGGAAATAATGTACTGGAAATTTGATGTTTCTCGGCCACATCTAGTACAATAATGCAATTTGTACTTAGAATAAAATCCCTCTACAAAAGTATTCCGTGAATGGCATTGAATGAAACAGAATCCCTACATGATGGGTTTATATTTTCAAACCTTGCAAGACCCCTAAAGTCATAATTCACTACCTCATTGTTCCTGTTCTAAATCCAAGAGGAAAAAATGAGCTACAACAATAGAAATTACAAGACCTCCTTTGTATATATAGGAGTCTAAGGGGTCACAATATAATCAAAACCTACATAAAAACAATAATGTAAGGGCACAATAATAACAATAGTGGGTTTGTATTGGGCACAACAATAATAGTATGGGGGCTACATCAGTATAACAGTAATAATAAAGGGGATGAACAAACAATAACAATTATGGGGCTACATTAGTATTATAGGTACCTAGCATGCCCTTCTCCTTCAAGAAAGTGTTGTCCTCAACGCTAGAGTAGTTTTGGATGCTTATGTATAAAGTTCTCATCCTCCCATGTGAAATCTTCAGCAGGTAAGTTCTTCCACTTAATGAGATACTCTAATATTGATCGATTACGTAGTGTATGGGTTATTGTCTTCGTGACTCCTACAGGCTCAAATATGATTTTTTCTTCTTTGACAAGTTCTAGTGACATTGTTGGAATTGGAATCTTGTCACCTATAAACTTCTTTAAGCATGAAACAAGGAAAACTACGTGTACTCGGGAAGATGCAGGTAACTCCAATTTGTATTCCATAGTAGCAATATTTTGCAACACCTTGTATTATTTGGGTGATAATTTATTATCCTTCTTAGCTTGATTGAGAGAAATTTTTTGTATGGATGTAGTTGTAAAAATATCCAGTCACCTACATCAAAACTTCTTTCAATGTGATGATGATCTTCCTGTTGTTTCATTTGATTTTGCGCGAGAGTGATTTTATACTTTAAGAGTTGGTGAACTTGTTATTGATGCACGATGTGATATTCCACTACTTGAACCTTAGAATTTTCTCTTTAATATTAATTCACTAGCACATTTATCCCAAATTATGATGGCTAATTTGTCGCTATTCCGACACATAGGCATCGCAAGAGTGATCATTTGAGGTCGGGAAAAACATGGTTAGCCATTACATCGCAATTCCGACACTTCAAGAAAGTGTCAGAAGAGCGACACTTGTTCCGACGTTTGCAGACTGCCATCAGTCTTCCGATGTTATCCAAAGCATTGCTATTCTGACGTTTTATATGCGTCGCAATACCGACGTTTTATAAGTGTCGCAATACCAAAATTTTATAAGTGTCACAATACCGACGTTTTATAAGTGTCACAATACCGACGTTTTATAACTGTCGCAATAATACCTACGCTTTATACGTGTCTTGATACCGATGTTTTATAAGTGTCGCAATACTGACGTTTTGATAAGTGTCGCAAGACCAACGTTTTATAAGTGTCGCAATACTGACGCTTCTTAACTACGCTTATAAAGATGCGTCAGAAGACCGACGACTGTTTAAAATTTTTTAAAAAAATGAAACTTTGCTTCATTGAAGGATCGACCGGGAATAATCAACTACACCCCCTTTGTTAGGGGAGTGCCCTGTGGCTTTGGCAGTTTCATATATTATAGGTGGTGTTGGTCTTCTTTCATTGCTTTTTAGATGTGATATAGCTTCAGAACTAATGGTCTTTCATTTTAGTGGACTGTGTACACTTTTGTCTAGTTCCATCAGATTTAGAAGTCATTTGTGAAGTTTATATTCCAGATTTTTGATGGCCTGTATTGGCTCTGTGTTTTTCTCTACATGGGCCTAGTATACTATAGATTTCAGGGTTTTTTTGGTTCTATTCCGAGGGAATATTTCCTCTGGAGTATCCAGTTTTTCTGGGACTTCATATTTTTGCAAATGTTATAACCTCCTTAAGACAGGTTGTTTATTCTCTTTGAAAAAAAGGTTCCTATAAGGATAAAGAGGAGTGTGTTTTTAAATTTGCACGGTCTCCTTCACTCTTCAGCAACTGGAATGTAGCGCACATGACAACTTCAGCATGTAGAGTGACCCACAGCTTTAATGAAGACTTATGCACTAGTGCTTTGTTGCCATAGGTCAGTTCTATTGGACCACCAAGATTACAATTCTTCAAAGACATTAATAAAAACACACTTTCAGGATTCTTTGCGTACTATAATTTTTTCTCAGATTAGAGAAAGTACGATCTCCAGGATCATGGTATAAAATTTTGTACAGTAGTTTACACAGTTTTAGTAGACGGGTATTTCAAGTGTGGAGTTGCGACACTGTATATTGGGCCATCTATGTAGAAACTAGTAGAGATGAGGAAAACTTGGTTATGGGTGGGATGTGGATTCATTATAAATTTTGTAGTCGTCTATAAACTAATTTTATGGCAAGCATCATTAGGACAATTCCTTAAAGATACAACAATCCATTTTAAAGGTAAGCATCATTAGGACAATTCCTTAAAGATACCAAAATCCCTTTTAAAGGACTTCTGGAATTGATTCATATAGACAGCAACATATGTGAGCCACTGCAAACTATATGGCATGTTGGTGCAAGGTTATTTGTAAAATCCATTGATGATGCATCTAGTATAATGCCAACTTCTTTTCTTAACAATAAATGAAAAGTTTAGATATATTAAAAATATCTCCATCTTTGGCCAAGAATTAGACAACAAAATCTCCTAGGAAGCTTAGTGTGAGAATTACAACGAATATTTTTTCTACAATGTTTAATAAGTGATAAAGGAAAAGATGAAGCAAGATGAGCAAACCAAAGATATATATTGTAAAATGTAAAGGTGAGAAACTTGCTCAAAAAACACAAGATGATATTTTCATTAACTTTAAGTTTCTATGCACACTCGAAATAGAAATTTGCACTTGCTCGAAAGAATAGAAAGACCTTAAAGGTGAAGACCTCTCTTAGAAGAATGACACTAAAAGATGATGTCAAGTATCTCTAAGAAAGTTATAAATCTAATGTGCCATATAGATATAGGAATTACAAACACACTAGATGTCAATATCTACTAGAGCATCTCACTAGGGACAAACCACAACAAGAGAAACTGCTAAATTATACACTTGAGATATACAATAAAATTCATGAAGGAAATTTAAGGTCCTTAGCATATAATCCTTGCTTAACATGAATTTTTCCTTGATTTTTGTAATAAATAGGGAAGCCAATGCTTAAATTTGTATTGTAAGATTCAGTCATACTGGAAAGACACGCTCGCTTTTATACAGAGTAGATGTATTGAAGTCTACCTATTTTTGGTGGTCCTTGTTTTGATATAATACACCTTCTCGAAGAGGAGGTTGGAAATATGGAATTTCACTCTATCCCAAGATGGCCGTTGCTGGCTCCAAAATAAGACCCCCAGGTTATTAACCAACGACATGAGAGATAAATGCATTTAAATATTGAGAAAAAATAAAATAAAAAACTGATGCCTAATGTAACCCTCAGGGGAATTGGGAAAAAAATTTGGTCAATGCAAATCAAATGCAATATAGCATGCCTTGTAGTAGGTGTAAGAAGAGCACGCCGTGGTGAAGTCAACTTGAAATAACACAAATGTGTCATATACTAAACACTTAGAGGAGCTTGATACCAAAAAACACGCTCAAGAAATATATGAGCTAAACCTTGCAGCAAGAGCTCTATGAATGTAGTGTCTTTTTCCTACTCTATCTAGGAAAAGAGTGACACTGAAAGCTGATGTGACGCAAGGCATTGAAACTTCTAAAACAAACTAGTAGTTGAATGATCAATGCAAACATGAGGTGTTCTAACATAACTTTGACATGGAGGTATTTGTCCCAATGTTTGTTGGATTGATGATTTAATGATAAGTTGTGCACAATTGTCTTATTAATAATCTCAGTATGGTCGTCAGTTTAAGACTAAAAAACATAGGGAGAGAAGCAACCTGAAGTGTATCCAAATTTGTTGGAATATTAGTATTGCAGCTTTTGGTGCATCATTGTTATTGTTGTAGGGAATCAACAAACCATGTTGGAAAAAACAACACACTATTATGAAGATGTAATCATGATTATGTTGATTCGTAGACTTTCCAGCAATAAAATTCATTTAACTAGATTCTAATGGTTAAGAAGGCACTGGTAGATGCTAACATATGCCAAGCTTTTTATTGGGAGGCATAGACAAGCTACAATGAGAGTACTGATATTTATATATATATATATATATATATATATATATATATATATATGTATATTTATAATCATTAATATTCTTTAGCATGATTCGGAAATATGTTGCAGAAGGAATTGAAGAGCCTCATCGATTGAAAGGTGCCTTCCAAGGAGAAGGAATGAGATTCTTTGAGTAGTTTATTTAGCACCAACTAACACACATGAATAATTCAATTTGTACAATAAATTATTGAAGAGTATAATTCGGGAAAGGTGAATTTTGAAAAATGAGTACAAAATATGGATAAGTAGGATAAACCAATTTTTAGTCATCATAATTACTGCATATGATGTCTACTGATTAATCTGCTAACAAGTATCCCTACGGGGATGGCTGAGAAGGTATAGACTCTATTATCTCGTCTGTGGATTCATTCTGTTATTAGATAATGATGTAATTATTATAGACATTATGCATTTTTGTATGGATATGTGTTTGAATTGACGAATTGCAAAATATCAATGGTCGATGGTTTGTACGTAAAATATTTTCCTTTTTTGAGGAAGAAGTGCCACCAATGTTTAATTGTTTAAACTATGAAAAAAAATTCCTTATCATAGGTAGCATAACCTAGCTTGGCATGCAACAAGTCTTCAAAGTGATAAACCATTGGATGTTATCCCTACGTAAGAACGATATCTATCGAAAATTATGAGGAATTTGTCTAAAATGAGACCAAGATATTTCAAACTTGGACCTTCAAGTATAAAAATAAAATGTCCTACTGAGTAGAATTAAACAAAATCTTAAAAATCTGACCACATAAATGAATATTTTTCATTTTATATAACAATAAATCAAAACGAAAAAAGAAATCTCCTAAGTGAACCCAAACAAACTGACAATTTTTTAAACTGGTAATCATATTTACAGGCATATAAATAGATTTAAAACACCTCCCTGGTAACTTCAATGTCATTAAAAATTAATTAATTCCATAAAAAAACCAAACTTGCTAAGATCCCAAAACCAAGAGTACTTACAGCTAGGTGTGGTGAGCTTAAGATTCCTGAAGCAAATATCATAGAGAGCCTCATTGTCAAGCACCATACATTCGTCTGCATTTTCTACCAGCTGATGAACAGAGAGTGTGGCATTGTAAGGCTCCACCACTGTGTCTGACACATTAGGAGATGGGAAAACAGAGAATGTGAGCATCATTCTATCAGGGTATTCCCCCCTAATCTTGGAGATCAAGAGGGTTCCCATTCCAGATCCAGTACCTCCTCCCAAAGAGTGACATGCTTGAAACCCTGTACACAAAAAAAACCCACATCATTTTAGCAAATGAAATCCTACATTTCAAAAACACAAGGTCAAGGATTCGAATCTGAAAAAGACACATACCTTGCAGGAAATCACAGTTCTCAGCCTCCTTCCTAACGACATCAAGCACATAATCAATGAGCTCAGCTCCTTCCGTGTAATGCCCCTTGGCCCAATTGTTTCCAGCCCCGGATTGGCCAAAAACGAAGTTATCAGGTATAAAGACTTGTCCATAAGGCCCGATCCTCACACTGTCCATGGTGCCAAGCTCCAGATCCATGAGCATGGCTCGAGGCACAAATATCCCACAACTCGCCTCATTGTAGTAAACATTAACCCTTTCAAGCTGTAGATCTGAAGTGCCCTAATATCTCCCAGTAGGATTGATCCTGTGTTCTTCATATACCACTTCCCAGAACTTGGAGTCGATCTGGTTGCCACATTGGCCCCCCTGAATGTGAAAGATCTCTCGCATTTTTGCTATCGACCCAACTCAGATTTGGATCAAATCTGAACTACCCCTCTGTTGCCGCTCAATACATCAAGAATTGTTGCAGAAGATCACTCAGTGATTAAGGTAATAAAAGCATCATTAGGTTGCTTCCTATTTCAATAAATCTGTGTGTAAATCCTCTAGGATGCAATCAATTAATCTGAAGATCACTTATTGTGTTTTTGATGCAGGACATATGGCTTCAGGTCAACATTCTAGTCTTTTTATTACATACATATTTCCTCACAAAGATAATGCTAGTCTCCAAGATTATGGATGTGATGTGACTATTATAATTGAAGTTCCAAAGATATAGGTGTGATGCTTGTAGATGTGATGATGTTGCGTGTGATGCCTCAGACTTCAGAACCTGCAAGAAAACTCAATGAAACCCACAGAAACCAAACCAAAATAACAACGAAACCCCAATATCAAAGATGGCTCAAAAATCCTTTTGCAACTTCCGCTTATTTGAAAACCTTTGGCGGCAGAGCTAATAGATAGAGAGACTTTGTTTTAACCCTAAACTTCCCCTCCAAACGGGATTTTCCGCATCCTCCCTCCTTTCCTGGACAAAGCATGCAACTGGAGGGAAATTAAAACTTTTTATATTTGAAAATTTTTGACATTTTGAAATGAAATACGTGTGTTTTTTTAAGGCCACTCAAATTCCATTAAATAAAATGTGTGAGACTTTTCTTGGGGTTAATAAGGGGTTTGGGTAAATAAGTGGTATTGTTGATTATAAATAATTATTAATGAGATTAGATCTAAGACATTTATTTAAATTATTAATGATATAAAATTGATGAATTTTTATTTCATAAACTAGGGATTTTGGTTGATTTTTTAATCTAATTATGTGATATTAAAGATGAATTATGGTAACTTAAAAATAATTTTTATGTGGTTAAAATAGAAGTAGTAATGTTATGGTATGAATGATTATTTTCAATAAAAATTTTGGTTTAGTAAGGATAATCAGGCGAACGATGCCACAGGGGAGCAAACGGCAAACGGGCCGCCCGAACGTGCACAAGGTACTCGGGTGGTCACAACTTAGCAAAACTTATACGGGCACCCTCGAACAAAACGACTCGACCCGAACGCACCCGGTCGAGTGACCTCACACGGCACGACACGGCGCACCCGACCGAATGATGCCATAAGGCAGGAACCGGAAAACGGGCCGCCCGAACATGCACAAGGCACCCGGGCGATCACAACTTATGAAAACTGATACGGGCACCCTCGAACGAAACAGCTCGACCAGAACGTGCCCGGTCAAGCCACTGAACAATGCCACAAGGGAGAAAACGGCAAACAGGCCGCCCGAATGTGCATAAGGCACCCGGGCGGTCACAACTTAGAAAAACTTATATGGGCTCCCTCGAATGAAACAACCCGGCCCAAAAACGCCCAGTTGGGCGACCTCACACGACGCGACATGACGAACGATGCCACAGGGGAGAAAATGGAAAACGGGCCGCCGGAATGTGCACAAGGCACCCGAGCAATCACAACTTAGCAAAACTGATATGGGCGCCCTTGAATGAAATGGCTCGACCCGAACAAGAATTGCCCAAAGAATGGGGTTGCAATGATGTATGACCATACAATGGATTCTTTGCGTTATCTATCTGAGCCTAGTTATGAAAAGAAGTAAACATCTAACATATATGGTTATAGTATCAAAATGAATGCAATGACTTGAGGAATCAGTCATTCAATCAAGATAATACAAGCCTCTAATTACATGCATGATAAACATGAAGAGCACTGTTATATGGAACAAGCCCTAGGCTATGACTGCACTGTTTATAGAGGCACTGCTGTATAAAATAGAATGATACAAGGATATAGCAATATGAAGCTCAAATAAAGCAGGGGAGCATGATCTTAATCCCTGAAAATACTATACATCAATCCTCTAAAAGGATTGGCTAAAATACAAGCAAAATGGCACTTTTGCAGAAATGTCGGAGTTGCTGGGTAGCAGCAACTCAAGAACTAGAAATAGATGGAGAAGGATGAAATGGATTCAAAAAAATAAGAACCCTCCTACAATGGAAATCTAAAGTGAAAGGTTGATCCCTTCACCTAAGATTTCACCCTCCAACTATCTGCTAATCCCTCACAGCAAATGCTCACCAAGAATAACATTGTCTAAGAGAGGGACTACAATGCAAGTGATGGTAAGTGATTGGCCTGGTGCCAAATATGGTGGAATAAGCTCATGAACCTCCTTTTCTAATCTCCCAAAGGGATGGAAGCTCCCTCCTCTGAAAAACAAGCCAAGGAAGCTATTGTAGAAAACCGCCCCAGCAACACCCAGCAACACTGCACAATCTCCAGCTGAAACTGCGCTGATGATGAAGGATAATGCTTGACCTCAAAGTCTGAATATGGGGAATAGAGCGCAATCCTCCAAGAGCTACTCAAGAAGGAGAGGAAATCCTAAACATGGATTCCCTCGGCAATTATTGCTAACCAGCAAGATGTTGCTGCAAGTACACTGGACCAAAGATGAATAATACTCAAGATGATCAACAATAGCCGCCTTGCCCTCCTTTTAAACTATGTGAGCTCCCTCTCAATGGACCCCACTCATTAGGTTTCCCTTCCTCTAGAAGCTTCCCTCCTTATCCCACTGTGCTGGCCCACAGTGTGCTCTCCACCTCATGCTACTGCAGAGTTTGACTTGGTCAAACTTGACCTAGCCTTCTTGCAAAAGCCCCCTTTCACACATGGAGGTGTGAAATCCATCTCTACAAGTGATCCTCCTTCATACCAAGAGGATTTTATTACCTATTCATGAAATGAATGGGTCTCCTACCCATTTTATTTATCTCTTATGTGAAAAATGGAAAAAATTAATGTTCCATAAAATTGGGAACATTACAGGGGTTAAGGATTTAGGGGTTAGGGGTTAAGGGTTTAGAGGTTTATGTTTTAGGGGTTAAATGGGTTAGGGGTTTAGAGGTTTAGGGGGTTAAATGGGTTAGGGGTTGTGAATTAGTGTTTAAGGGGTTAGGGGTTAAGATGATAGTTTCATTGGTCTTTGTTTGTGCACATTAGTTGCTTATTCTTTGCGTCTCAATGTAACAATTTTGTATGTATTGTTGCTTGTTGCCGTGTCTTCTTTATTTATTAAGAGATAGGACTTAAGAGAGAGGAACTAGTATCATAGAAGAAAGAATATGTGACCAAATTACTCTATATGGATATGGGAGATAGGGGCACCCTACCTACCTACTAAATTTCTAAACCAAATGTGGTGTAAACGTTTGTAATGGTGGTCGATTATATGAGGAGAGGATTTTTTGAGGAGGCACTAGATTTTAAGGTGGTCACAATTTAGCATTTTTATATAACCACCCCCACACGACCGAACCCAACTCGACCTAACCCGGCCGAACGCGTTACCTTGGGCGGCCTCATGACACGACACGACCTGACCAGACCCAACCCGACCCGACTCGCCTGAACATGATACCTTGGGTGCCCTCACAATATGGCACGACCCAACCTAACCTGACCCGAACGCGTTTCCTTGAGCGGCATCAGTACACGACTCAACCCAACCCACCCAAATGCGTAATTTCCCTAGGCACCCTCATGACACGGCCCGACATGACCCAACCCGGTCATACATGTTCCTTGGGTGCCCTCACATGACCCAACTTGATCTGACCCTCTCGAACATGTTTCCTTGGGCGTCCTCATGGTACAACACAACCCAACCCAACCTGATCCGAACGCATTTCCTTGGGAAACATCACACGACCCAACCTGACCGGACCCGCCTGAACGTCGAAGGCACGAGGAAGAAAACGACAAATGGGTCGCATGAACGTGCACAATGTACATGGGTGGTCACAACTTAGCATTTTTTATACGACCTCCCTCATATTATTTGACCTGAACGAGTTTCCTGTGGCATGCCCCTCACATGGCACGACCTGACCCGCCCGAACAAAGGGCGCACAAGGGAGGAAACGGAAAAAGGGATTGCACAAACGTGCACAAGCAACATGGGTGGTCACAAATTAGAATGTTTGATACGACCACCCTCATACGACCCAAACCGACCTGACTCGACCTGCCCAAACGCGTTTCCTTGGGTGGCCTCACATGACACGACCCAACTAGACCCAACTCGACCTGCCCGAACGCGTTTCCTTCGGCGGCCTCACACAGCATGACCTGACCCGACCCGACCCAACCCGACCTGCCCAAACGTGTTTCCTTGGGTGCCTTTAATTACAATACGACACGAACCGACCTGACCTAACCCAAACTCGTTTCTAGTTAATTGGCCGGTGCCATCACATGACTCAACCCGACCCGTACGAATGTGTTTCCTTGGGTAGCCTCACACGACAAGACTCGATCACAAGACCCAATCCGACCCACCGGAATGTGTTTCCTTCAGCGCCATCAGTACATGACTCGACCCGACCCATACGAACGTGTTTCCCTGGGCGACCTCACACGACACGACTCGACTAGACCCAACTTGACCCGACCCGTACAAACGTGTTTCCTTAGGCGGCCTCACATGACACGACCCGACCAGACCCAACTCGACACGCTCGAACACATTTCCTTGGCCTGCCTCACACTGCATGACCTGACCTGACCCGAAAGGGATATTTGAACGACCGAACGATGCCACAAGGGAGAAAACAGCAAACGATCGCCTGAACGTGTACAAGTCCGCACACAGGTGGTCACAACTTAGAAAAACGGATACAAGTGCCCTCGAATGAAACGGCCCGACCCAAACGTGCTCGGTCGGGCGACCTCACATAGCGCGCCCGACCAAACAATGCTACAAGGGAGAAAACGGCAAACGGTCCGTCCGAACGTGCACAAGACACCTGGGCGGTCACAAGTTAGCAAAACTGATATGGGCGCCCTCGAACGAAATGGCCTGACTCGACTTGGACGCGCTCGGTCGGGCGACCTCACACGGCGCGACACGGTGCACCCGACCGAACCATGCCATAAGGGAGCAAACGGAAAATGATCTGCCCAAACGTGCACAAGGCACTTGGGCGGTCACAACTTAGCAAAACTGATATGGGCGCCCTCGAAAGAAATGGCCTGACCTGACCCAAACGCGCCCATTCGGGCGACCTCACACAGCACAACACAGCGCGCCTGACCAAACGATGCCACAAGGGAGCAAATGGAAAACGGGCTACCCAAACATGCACAAGGCACCCGGGTAGTCACAAATTAGCAAAACTGATACGGGTGCCCTCGAACGAAACGACCTGACCCGAACGCGCCCGGTCGGGCAACCTCACATGGCGCGACATGGCACGCCCAACCGAATGATGCCACAAGGGAGCAAATGGCAAACGGGCCGCCCGAACGTGCACAAGGCACCCGGGTGATCATAACTTAGTAAAACTGATACGGGTGCCCTCAAATGAAATGGCCCAACCTGAACACACCCGGTTGGGCGACCTCACACAGTGCACTCGACTGAACGAATATGTCACAAGGGATCAAATGACAATCAAGCCGCCCAAACATGCAATACAAGGCACCCGAGCGGTCACAACTTATCAAAACTGATATGGGCGTCCTCAAACGAAATGGCCTTGCCCGAATGCACCTGGTTAGGTCACCTCACATAACGTGACACGACGTATGATGCCACAGGGGACCAAATGGCAAATGGGCCGCCTGAACGTGCGCAAGGCACCTGGGCGGTCACAACTTAGCAAGACTGATATGGGCACCCTTGAACGAAATGGCCTGACCCGAACGCGCTCGATCGGGCGACCTTACACAATGCGACATGGCGCGCCCGACCAAACGATGCCACAAGGAAGAAAATGGCAAACGGGCCCCTGAACATGCACAAGGCACCCGGGCAGTCACAACTTAGAAAAACGGATACAGGCGCCCTCGAACGAAATGGCCTGACCCGAACGCGCCTGGTTGGGCAACCTCACACAGTGCGACACAGCGCGCCTAAAATATTGACGATGCCACAAGGGAGAAAATGGAAAACGGGCCACCCAAACATGCACAAGGCACTCAGGCAGTCACAACTTAGAAAAGCTGATACGAGCGCCCTCGAACGAAACGGCCTGACCCATAGCGCCCGGTCAGGCGACCTCACATGGCACAACACGGCGTACCCGACCAAACGATGCCACAAGGGATAAAATGGCAAACGGGCCGCTTAAACGTGCACAAGGCACTCGGGCGGTCACAACTTAGCAAAACTGATACGGGTGCCCTCAAACAAAACGGCCCAACCCGAATGCACCTGGTCGGGTGGACTCACACGACGCGCCCGAACGAACGATGCCACAAGGGAGAAAATGGAAAACGACCACCCGAATGTGCACAAGAAAAACTGATACGAGCACCCTCGAACGAAACGGCCAGACCCAGACGCGCTCGGTCGGGCAACCTCACAGCGTGCGACACGGCGCGCCTGACGGAACGATGCCACAAGGGAGAAAATGGCAAACAGGCCGCCCGAACCTGCACAAGGCACCCGGGCGGTCACAACTTAGCAAAACTGATATGGGTGCCCTCGAACGAAACAGCCCGACCCGACCCGAACGCGCCCGGTAGGGCGACCTCACACGGCGCGCCCGATCGAACGATGCCACAAGGGAGAAAACGGCAAATGGGCCGCTCGAACATGCACAAGTCACCCGGGCAGTCCCAACTTAGCAAAACTGATACGGGCGCCCTCGAACAAAATGGCCCGACCCGAATGCGCTTGGTCGGGCACCCTCACATGGCGCGACACGGCGCGCACGACCGAACGATGCCACAAGGCCGGAGCAAATGTCAAACAGGTCGCCCGAACGTGCACAAGGCACCCGGGTAGTCACAACTTAACTAAACTTATACGGGCGCCATCGAACGAAACGGCCCAACCCGAACGTGCCCGGTCGAGCAAGCTCACACGGTGCGCCCGACCGAACGATGCCACAAGGGAAAAAACGGCAAACGGGCCGCCCAAACGTGCACAAGGCACCCAGGTGGTCACAACTTAGAAAAAATGATATGTGTGCCCTCAAACGAAAGGACCCAACACGAACACGCCCGATTGGGTGACCTCACACGACACGACATAGCGTGCCCAACCAAACGATGCCACAAGGGAGAAAACGACAAACGAACTGCCCGAATGTGCACAAGGCAACCAGGCAGTCACAACTTAGCAAAACTGATATGGGCACCCTTGAATGAAACAACCCGGCCCGAACGCGCCTGGTCGGGTGTTGACCTCACACAGCGCGACGCGGCGAATAATGCCACAGGGAAGCAAATGACA
Organism: Pinus albicaulis; assembly: GCA_034641835.2. Taxonomy (NCBI): domain Eukaryota; kingdom Viridiplantae; phylum Streptophyta; class Pinopsida; order Pinales; family Pinaceae; genus Pinus; species Pinus albicaulis. Next base: position 368,544,880 of record CM076579.1, read on the forward strand.
AACGGGTCACTCGAACATGCACAAGGCATCCGGACGGTCACAACTTAGCAAACTGATACGGGCGGGATTTGAAAAATTGATAAAATTTGGGGAAATTTTTGACATTTGGTCAAAAGTGTCAGAACTAAAGTGTCGGAATTTCTTCCAAATGTACTAGTGAGAGCAACTGGCAAACGGGCCGCACGAATGTGCACATGGCACCCGTGCGGTCACAAGTACTTATAAAATTTGATACAGCCACCCTCAACCGAACCGACCCGACCCAAACACGTTTGGGCGGGCGCCCTAAACCAAAACAACCCGACTTGAACACGTTTGGGCGGGTGCCCTCAACTAAAACAACCCTACCAGAACGGGTTTATGCGGGTGCCCTCAAATGAAACAACCCTACTCGAATGGGTTTGGGTGGGTGCCCTCAAAAGAAATGACACGGCGGGCTACCGAATGAAGGCACAAGGGAGCAAACGGAAAATGGGCTGCACGAACGTGCACAAGGCACCTGTGCAGTCACAACTTAGCAAATTTGATACGACCAACCTCTAATGAAATGACCCTACCCGAACAGGTTTGGGCGGGCACCCTCAAACGAAACGACACGGAGGGCTACTAAACGAAGGCAGAAGGGAGAAAACGGAAAACAGGCCTCACGAACGTGCACAAGGCACCCGTGCGGTCACAACTTAGAAAATTTGATACGACCGCCCTCAAGCAAAACGACTCGACCCGAACATGTTTGGTCGGGCGCCCTCACACGGTGTGACATGGCGCGCACGACTGAATGAAGGCACAAGGGAGCAACTGGCAAACGGGTCGCACGAATGTGCATAGGGCACCCGTGCAGTCACAAGTACTTAGCAAATTTGATACAGCCGCCCTCAACCGAAACGACTAGACCCAAATGTGTTTGGGCAAGCGCCCTCAACTGAAATGACCTGACCCGAACGCGTTTGGGCGGGCGCCCTCAACCGAAACGACCCGACCCGAACACGTTTGGGCAGGCGCCCTCAACCGAAACGACCCGACCCAAACGGGTTTGGGCGTGTGCCCTCAAACGAAACGACACAACACGCCAGACTGAACGAAGGCACAAGGGAGAAAACAGCAAACTGGCCGCACGAACATGCATAAGGCACCCGTGTGGTCACAACTTAGAAAATTTGATACGGCCGCCATCAAACGAAACGACCCGACCCGAACGCGTTTGGGTGGGCGCCCTCACACGGCGCGACACGGCGCACACGACCAAACGAAGGCACAAGGGAGCAACAGCAAACATGCCGCACGAACGTGCATAGGGCACCCATGCGGTCACAACTTAGCAAATTTTGATGGTTAACATTTCTTAAAAATTTTGAAAAAAAAAGAGGATCTTACCAAAGAGGATTGGTTCTTCACTAGGTCAATCCATTAAGCTATTTTTATCTAAGTTTTTTTTTGTCTTTAATGAAACTTATTTTTCAACAAAAGGGATATTTCTTTTGATTAATTCATATGCAATGTGATTCATTATCTACAAAGATTGAATATATTGTGTGAGGGATATATTTTCTACAAAACTATGATTTTTTGTGCACTGAAAATTGTAAGGGATGGAATGAATCTCACTCCTTATAAACCATTTCTCTTAGAAACTTTCCTTCCCAGATATTTTTACTCCCTCAAGTTTCACTAATGCACAGAAGGCTAAAATCAATTAATGGGTCCTTTTCCCCGTACCTAACAGCTTGTTCATTGACATTGCATTATGGAAACAGTTTACAAATCTCTATCACTCTAATAGCTTGTTCATTGACATTATATTATCGACACAGTTTACAAATCTCAATCACTCAAATAACAAAATTTGAGCACTTATTTCTACAGATCTAGGAAGCTACCAATTCTTACATATTTGGATCTCTATTTCAACTTCTTGGACGTTGACAAGAAAATTTCCATCCGATTCGATTTATGTGATCTATTAATTTACTACTAAAAATGAAATATGACACTTCAATTTATGTTTGATGTACAACCAACATATAGAGTTTAGCCTAATTTTTGGAGTTGCAAAATCCAGTTTCCCTATTTGTTTTTCATCGGGTTTTCAGGGGATCCACTGTGCCAATTTTCTTCGATTTGGCCGATGCTTTATGCTTTCGGGAGTAATTAAACTATACAATCTCCATAACAATGAAGAATCCTATGAGATGCATATAACTATACTACGATGGCAAAATTTGTGTGATCTTGCTAGGTGTTTGACCCCTATCCGCTCACTCGTATTTTATAAATAACCGTTCATTTTATAAAGAACATTTGACCAAAAGCTGTTCACCGAAGCAATTAACCCATGATATAAAATGAGAAATTAACTTTTCCTTTACTATTGTGACATTTGGAGGGAGCAGAGTGTCGAAATTGCAACAGATTGGAGGAATGCGTCGCAAGACCGACACTTTCCTCCAATCTATCGCAATTTCGCCGCTTTGCTCCCTCTAAACATCGCAATAGCGATACTTATAGTTAAGTGTCGCTATTGTGACGTTTGGAGAAAAGCATCAGAATTGTGACGGATTGGAGGAAAGTGTCGGTCTTGCGACACTTTCCTCCAATCTGTCGCAATTCCGATGCTTTTCTCCAAACGTCGCAATAGCAACACTTAGCTCTAAGTGTCGCTAGACCGACACTTTCCTCCAATCCGTCGCAATTTTGATGCTATTCTCCAAACGTCGCAAGACCGACATTTACCTCTAAGTGTCGCAATACCGACACTTGTCTCCAACCATCGGTATAGCGACAATTGTGGGCCGGATTTGAAAATTTGATAAAATTTGGGGAAATTTCCGACTTGGTCAAAAGTGTCAGAACTAAAGTTTCAGAATTTCCGCCAAATGTACTAGTGATTGATAGATGGTGGATAATATCCATAAAGTGCCATAAATGGGGTCATTTTTGTTGTAGTATGGAAAGAAGTGTTATACCACCAATTAGCTAGAGGAAACCACTTGAACCATTGTGTTTTTCTATCATATACAAAGCAAAGAATATATACTTCAAAACATTTTTTCAATATCTTAGTTTTCCCATCATATTGAGGATGATAAGATGAGCTATGAGCTAATTGAGTACCAAGATAAGAAAATAATTTCATCCAAAAATTTCTAGTGAAAATGGGATCTCTGTCACTTACTATAATCTTTGGGTCTCCATGAATATTTTGAATTGTTTCCATAAATGCACTAGCAACTCTACCAGCTTATAGAGGATGAGATAATGCACAAAAGTGTGCATACTTGGTAATTCTATCAACTACCACCATGATTACACTCTTTCCTTCATACTTGGGTAAACCTGTGTTAAAATCCATTCATACCTCCTCCCAACGCTAACTTGGAATGGATAAAGGTTATAATAGACCTCAAGTCTTAATTGTCTCAAATTTATTTTTTTGGAAAACCAAACATTATGCAATAAACTTTTGAATACAAGATTTAAGGTCATTCCAAAAAAAAAATCCTTCTTGACCCTGTGGTAAGTTTTTAAAAATCTGGAGTGTCCTCATAAGGAGAGGTGTGTAATCCAAATCTTTTATTTGAGTTGGGAATTATTACAAATATATAAGTGATATTTGTATCGTAATGAATCATTTTTCCAGCTAAATATATCAGATGTACTAGGATCTTGCTGCAACTTTTGAATGAGTGTCCACACATCTTCATCATTCTTCTATTCATCCGTTTCTTTGGTTATCCATTCAGGTTGGATAATAGAAATGGCACAAATAAATGCTTCCACATATTCATCCTTTCTTTAGAGTACATCTGCAACAACATTTTTCTTCCATTTTTTGTATATGATTTCAAAGTCATAGCCCAACATCTTTGTGACCCATTTTTCTTCTCCTCTAAAGATAATATTTGTTCCAAAAAGTATTTAATACTATCATGGTTTGTTTTTACCTTGAAGTGTATTCTCATTAAGTAAGGTTGGCATTGCTTTAGTGCATGTAGTATTTCCAACATTTCCTTCTCAAAAATAAGTTTGTGTAAATAATTTCCTTTGATTGGACGAATTTCAAAAGCAATGGGTCTTCCTTATTGCATTAAAACTACACCAATCCCATTTAATGAAGCATCACATTTCACAATAAATGTTTTTGTGAAGTTTGGCGCTAAGAGCGGTGCTTGGCACATTGCCTCTTTAAGATGTTAAAATTCCTTAGTTTCTTATGGATTCCAATAAAATGTCAGTAATGATGTTAGAGGTTTCAATATTCTCCCATAATTCTTAACAAACTTGCGATAATACCCTCTCAACCTGAGAAATCCTTGAGTATGCTTTGCGGTTGTGGGGATTTTCCATTCCTTAATGTCTTTAATTTTGTTAGGGTCTATTGTGAAACCAGCTCCAAAAAGAGAAGAAAAGAGATATCAGCACCTTAGAAATAACCCACTTCGAGTTGGAAACCTCCAATACATTACATGAATGAACAATTCTTGGATGATTCAAATTACAAAACCTCCTTTCTATATATAGGAGTCCATGGGGCCACAATGTAATCCTAGCCGACCTAACAATAATAATTTAAGGGCACAATAATAACAATATGGAGGTTACAAGGGTACAATACTAACAATAAGGGGGTTACAACAATAAGGGACTATACTAGTAATATAGGGACCTAACATGCCCCTCTCCTTCAAAAAAGTGTTGTCCTCAATGCTTGAGTAGCTCTGGGTGCTTCTGTATAAAATTCTCATCCTCCCATGTAGAATCTTTAGTTGGTAAGTTCTTCCACTTGATAAGATACTCTGAAATTGATCGATTCTATATCTATCGAGTTCTTGTTTCCATGACCACTTCAAGTTCCAATACGATTTTTCCTTCCTCATCAAGTTCTGGCAATATTGTTTAAACTCGAAGATTTTCACCTATAACCTTCTTTAAGCATGAAACATGGAAAATTGGATGCACTCGTGAAGAAGCAAGAAGCTCCAATTTGTATGCCATAGTACCAATCTTTTGCCACACCTTGTAAGGACCATAGTACTTTGGAGATAATTTATTATCCTTCTTAGCTTTCTTGAGGGAAATTTTTTTGTATGGTTGTAGCTGTAAAAATACCCAGTCTCCTACATCAAAAATTCTCTCGCTGTGATGTTGATCTGCCTGTTGTTTCATTTGATTTTGTGTCAAATTCAGGTTGTCCTTTAAGAGTTGGAGAACTTCTTGTTGATGCTAGATGTGATCTTCCACTGCTTGAACCTTCTAATTTTGTCTTAAAGATGATGTGATGGATGGTGGATGATATCCATAAAGTGCCATAAATGAGGTCATTTTTGCTGCAGTATGGAAGGAAGTGTTATACTACCATTAAACGAGAGGTAACCACTTGACCCATTGTGTTTATTTACCAGATACAAAACAACGAAGATATCCTTCCAAACATTTATTTACTATCTCAGTTTGACCATCAAATTGAGGATGATAAGATCAGCTATGAGCAAATTGAGTACCCAAACAAGAAAATAACTCTGTCCAAAAATTTCCAGTAAAAATGGGATCTCTATCGCTCACAATAACCCTTGGGTTTCCATGTACCTTTTGAATTGTGTCCATAAATGTAGTAGCAATTGTACTTTCTTTAAATGGATGAGATAATGCACAAAAGTGTGCATACTTGGTAAGTCTATCAACTACCACCATGGTGACACTCTTTCCTTCAGACTTAGGTAAACCTGTGACAAAATCCATTGAAATCTCCTCCCAACGTTGACTTGGAATGGATAAAGGTTGTAGAAGATCTGGCGTCTTAATTGTCTCAACTTTATTCTGTTGGAAACCCAAACATTCCGCCACAAACTTTTGAATATCAGATTTAAGGCCATCCCAAAAAAATTCTCTCTTCACCCTGTGGTAAGTTTTTAGAAATCCTGAGTGTCCTCCTAAAGGAGAATTGTGCAATTCCAAGAGAATATTTTGTTTTAGTTGGGAATTCTTACAAAGATATAGGCGATCTTTGTACCATAAGGAATCATTTTTCCAACTAAATGTATCAGATGTACTAGGATCTTGCTGCAACTTTTGAATGAGTGTCCATGCTTCTTCATCCTTCTTCCATTCATCTCTTGCTTCGGTTATCCAATCGGGTTGGATAATAGGAATGGCACAAAGAAATGCCTCCACCTCTTCATTATTTCTTGAGAGTGCATCTGCAACAACATTTAACTTCCCTTTTTTGTATATTATTTCAAAGTCATAACCCAACATCTTTGTGACCCATTTTTGCTGCTCTTCTGAAGATAGTCTTTGTTGCAAAAAGTGTTTAAGACTATCATGATTAGTCTTTACCTTGAAGTGTCTTCCCATTAGGTAAGTTCTCCATTTCTTTAGTGCATGCGTATTGCTAACATTTCCTTCTCATAAATAGGTTTCTGTAAATACTTTCCTTTGAGTGGACAAGTTTCAAAAACAATGGGTCTTCCTTCTTTCATTAAAACAGCACCATTTCCATTTCCTGAGGCATCGCATTCCACAATAAAGGTTTTTGTGAAGTTTGGCATAGCTAAGACTGGTGGTAGGCACATTGCCTTTTTAAGATGTTCAAAGGCCTTATTTGCTTCAAGAGTCCATGAAAATGCATCTTTCTTCAATAATGTTGTTAGAGGTGCTATTATTCTCCCATAATTCTTAACAAACTTTAGATAATACCCTGTTAATCCGAGAAATCCTCGCAACTGCTTTATGGTTGTGGTGACTTTCCATTCCTTAATGGCTTTAATTTTGTTAGGGTCTACCTTAACACCCTCGTGAGATACAATATGACCCAGATATTCCACCTCTTGTACTCCAAAGAAACATTTGGATGTTTTTGCATATAATTTTTTCTCCTGCAATAGTTTGAGCACCTTGTTAACATGTTGAACATGATCCTTCCAAGACCTGTTGTAGATTAGTATATCATCAAAAAATACTAGATCAAATTTTTTAAGGAAGGGTTTGAAAATGGAATTCATCAACCCTTGAAATGTAGAAGGTGCATTGGTAAGGCAAAAAGGCATGACCAAAAATTCATAATGACCCTCATGAGTTCAAAATGCTATTTCCGGAATATCTTCAGTCTTCATTCTAATTTGATGATATCCTGAACGAAGATCCAACTTGGTAAAATAAATTTCTCCATGTAATTCGTCCAATAATTCATCAATCACGGGAATGGGAAATTTATCTTTAATGGTGAGCTTATTGAGCTTCCTATAATCCGGACACATGCACCATGATCCCTCCTTCTTGTGTACCAATACTACAGGAGCAGAGAAAGAACTTTGACTAGGTTGACTATACCCGCCTCTAACATTTCTGCAATCATACGTTCAATTTCGCTCTTTTGGACATAAGGATATCTATAAGGCTTGATGTTTGGAGGAACACTTCCTGGAATCAAATGAATAGCATGATCAAGAGCATGAATAGGTGGGAGTCCTTTGGGAGTTTCAAAAACCTTGGAATGATTGTCCAAGACTTTTTGGAGATCTGCAGAAATAGATGATTTTGATGTTGGAACTTCTAGTGAGCATAATTGTGCAATTATGCCTTGTTTTTCTTTCTTTAGAAGCCTTGTCATGACATTAGAGCTTATTATATTTCCCGTCTTCCCTGAAATACCCTGTAATTCGACTTCCTTTCCTTCTGAAAAAAATTTCAAGAAAAGTTCTTGAAAATTAAGAGTTGTCATCCCCAAAGATTGTAACCATTGTACTCCTCATACAACATCAGCACCTCCCATAGGAATGGAAAGCATTGGATTATTCAATACATATTCCCCCATGGTTAGCTTGATATTATGGAATTTTCCAAAGTAATTTATAGTTCCTCCATTTGCAACCATCACTCGACATTCTGGTGCTGGGTATAGGAAACAATTCAATTCCTTGGCTACCTTACAATGAATAAAATTATGGGGACTACCTGAATCAATCAACACTATTACATTTTTCTTCTTGATATGTCCTTCTATCTTGAGAGTTTGAGGAGTGGTAATTCCTACCAATGCATTACACGATATGGTCAGACTCATTTCTTCCTCTTCCTGGGTTGGTTCCTGGTGTATATCCTCTTCTTTTTCATTTTCTTCTTCCTCTTCACAATCTATGTAAAATAATTTCTTCTCAGCACACTTATGACCATTAGTGTATTTTCTATCACAACTGATGCAAAACCCTTTTGCTCTTTTTTCTTCCAATTGTTGTGGTGTCAACCTTGTAGGTTTTGGAAATCTAGGAGTAGCAACACTTCCCTCTTTATAAAAGTGAGTGGTAGGCTTCCTTGTCGCCATAATTTTACATTCAATTTTTCTTTCCAACCTGCATTCCTTCTCCAATGAATCAGGTTCCAAAACGCGAACTTCATGTTGGATGTTATCCTTTAAAGTACCTATGAAGAGATCAATCATGTGTTCCTCTGGAATGTCAGTTACCCTTATATTCAATTTTTGGAAGTCCTCAATTTGCTCTCCCACTAAACCCTTTTGTTTGAGATTTATCAATTGGCTAAAGAAGGTGTTGCTCCTTGTATCCTCATAATGTGCTATCATTTCCTCTGTAAAAATTGACCAAGTGACAATTTTTTTACAGGAGCAAAGCCATCAATACCATACAAATGTATTTTGTTCTAAATGTAAAGTTGCAATGCGTACCTTTTATGTGTTTTTCACATTATGGAGATCAAAATATTGCTCCATCTGTAGTATCCATGTTACAGGATCCTTTCCATCAAACTTCCTCATATCCATTTTTGGAATATGGTGGTTCTTCTGGCCAACATTAGATTTTATGAAATCACGATTAACATTTATTTTGTTCTCATCATGAGTTTCCTCTACTATATTTTCACCATTAGGAAACATTTCTTGTATCAACTTTGTCAAAACTTCCATGTCTGCTTTTAGATAATTCTTCATGTTTTCCATTTTCTCATCGATCTTAGCTTCCATGTCATCCATCTTAGATTCCATGCCAGCTTCCATGCAATCTATCTTATATTCCATGCCATTCTTCAAACTATCCATCTTAGATTCCACGCCTTTCTTCAAACCATCCATCTTAGTTTCCACGCCTTTCTTCAAAACTTCCATGTCATTTTTTGTTTCTCTTTGCGAGAGCAAAATTTGTTGCACTTTCTCTTGTAATTTTGATATGTCATGTTTCCATTCTTCGTCTTCATGAGTCATAGTAGAGCCTTCTAAAGGCTTAATGGGTGTTGAATTCTTTTTAGGGGCCATTTTAGAATCCAATACAGATATATATTCTACAATATGCCCTTGGAATCAATTCAACTTTATTCTTCAAACACGACTTACGCAATTCAGGAAAAAAAATACACACCTTTTACTTGCTTTTGAGGAGCTCTATATTGAAATTGAGTTATCTATATAATTGTGGATCCTTAATATCTTAAATTCGGCCTTGTAGTAGCCCTCTGAAGCTTCTTTCAAATGTCATAGATCTGACCTGATTTGGATTCTTCAAGTCAAATATATGTCCTATTTCCCACAATGACCCAATTATGGATTGGTTCAGTAGATCAAACTTGTACGACTTGCCATGCCTTCCTATTTCCTCCTTTGGCTCTGAAATTGATAGACAAGAAACTACATTTTGTGTACTTGCAGCCACTTTTTACATCATTTCAATCCAATGCTCAGAGAGAGAGTGATGAATATTTTCCCACGATAACCTCTTTGAGATGAAATTCGGGAGCCTAAAAAATACCTGACTTCCACAACTCATATCTCTGAAAATTTTGCGAACCAAGCTCTAAACTTTTGTGACGATGTTCCTCGAGATTTCGGCTTCGCTCTCCAAAAAGTTTAGCTTCTGAATCTTTGTAGAAAAAAGTGATAGCTAAAATACCGCGATGACATGTTTAGGTTAAATTCAGGAGCCTGCAAAAAGCCCTAACTTCCACATATCATATCTCCGAAAATATTGCGAACCAAGCTCTGAAATTCTGTGAAGATGCTCCTCAGGAATTTGGCTTCGTATTCTAAAAATTTCAGCTTTTGAACCTTCGTAGAGAAAATGTTATAGCGAAAATTCCACAATGACTAGTTTGGAGCAACAAAAACCCTAGAATCCAAAGCTCTGATACCAAATGTTGTGAAACCAGCTCCAAAAAGAGAATAAAATAGATATAAATGCCTTATAAATAAGCCACTTCGAGAGGGAAACCTCCAATACATTACATGAATGAACAATTCTTGGAATATTCAAATTACAAAACCTCCTTTCTATATATAGGAGTCCATGGGGCCACAATGTAATCCTAGCCAACCTAACAATAATAATTTAAGGGCACAATAATAAAAATATGGGAGTTACAAGGGTACAATAATAAGAATAAGGGGGTTACAACAATAAGGGACTATACTAGTAATATAGGGACCTAACAGGGTCAACCTTAATACCCTCATGAGATACAATATGACCCAACTATTCACGTTCTGTGCTCCAAAGAAACATTTGGAGGTTTTCTCATATAATTTTTCCTCCACCAATAGTTTGAGTACCTTGTCAACATGTTGAACATGATTCTTAACACCCTCATGAGATACAATATGACCAAAATATTCCAAATCATATATTCCAAAGAAACATTTAGACATTTTTTCATATAATTGTTCCTCCTCAAACAGTTTGAGCACTCTGTCAACATGTTGAACATGGTCATTCCAAGACTTGTTTTAGATGAGTATATCATCAAAAAATACTAACACAAATTTTCTAAGGAAGGGCTTGAAAATAGAATTACTCAAACCTTGAAATGTGGAAAGTTCATTAGTAAGGCCAAAAGGCATGACCAAAAATTCATAATGACTCTCATGAATCTTGAATGTTGTTTTCGGAATGTCTTCAGTCTTCATTCTAATTTTATGATATCTTGAACAAAGATCTAGCTTGGTGAAGTATATTTATCCATATAATTCATCCAACAATTCATCAATAGCAGGAATGGGAAATTTATCTTTGATATTGAGTTTATTCATCTCCCTATAATATGTACAAATTCTCCATGATCTGTCCTTCTTATGCACCAATACTACTGGAGTAGAGAAATAACTTTGACTAGATTGAATTATACCATCCTATAACATTTCTACAACCATACGTTCAATCCCACTCTTTTGGGAAAAAGGATATTTTCAAGGCCTAATTTTTGGAGGAACACTTCCTCGAATTAAATGAATACCATGATTATGATCACGAAAAGGTGGGGGGCATTTGGTAGTCTCAAACACATTGGAATGATAGTCTAAGAATTTTTAGAGATATGGAGAAATATATTATTTCTATGTTTGAACCTCTAGTGAGCATAATTGTGCAATTATGCCTCGTTGTTATTTCTTCAGAAGTTATGTCATGTAATTAGAGTTGATTATATTTCCTTGTTTCCTTGCAATACCCCTTAATTCAAATTTCTTTCCTTCCCAAAAACATTTCAATAAAAGTTCTTGAAAATTAGAATTTATTGTCCCCAAAGATTGTAACCCTTGGAATCCTAGTACAACATCAACACCACCCATTGGAATGGAAAGAATTGGACTATTCAATACATATTCCCCATGGTTAGCTTGATATTATGGCACTTTCCAAAGAAATTTATAATTCATCCATTTGCAATCATCACTTGACACTTAGGTGCTGGATATAGGAAGAAATTCAATTCCTTGGCTATCTTACAATGAATAAAATGATGAGTACTACCTGAATCAATCAACACTAATACATTTTTCTTCTTGATATATCCTTCTATCTTGAGTGTTTGAGATGTGGTAATTCCTGCCAATGCATTACAAGATATGGACGGATTCATTTATTCTTTCTGAGGGGTTGGTTCCTGGTGTATATCCTCCTCTTTTGATGTTTCTTGTTCCTTTTATTCCTCCTCTTCACAATCTATGTAGAATAATTTATTCTCGGCACACTTATGAACTTCGGTTTATTTTCTATCACAAATATAACAAATCCCTTTTGATATTTTTTCCTCCAATTATTGTGGGGTCAACCTTGTAGTTTTTGGAAGGATAGGTGCAGCAACACTTCTACATTTATAGTTGTGAGTGGTAGACTTCCATGTTCCCATAATTTTGCTTTCAAATTTTCTTTCCATTCTGAATGCCTTCTCTAATGAATCAACTTCCCAAAGGTGAACCTCATGTTGGCTGTTATCCTCCAAAGGCCCAATGAATACATCAATCCTATGCTCTTCTGGAATATCAATTACCCTGATATTCAATTTTTGGAATTTCTCAATGTGCTCCAACATTGAACCCTTTTGTTTGAGATTTATCAACTGGCTAAAGAAGGTGTTTCTCTTTGTATCCTCATCATGTGCAATAATTTCATCCATAAAAATTGATCAAGCGACAAGTCATTTACGAGAAAAAATCCATCGATACCATAAAAATTGATTGGGTTCTAAATATAAAGTTTCAATGCGTACCTTTTGTGTGTGTTTCACGTCATGGAGATCGAAATATTGCTCCATTTGAAGTATCAATGTTACTGGATCCTTGTCATCAAACTTCCTCATATCAATATTTGGAATGTGGTTGTTCTTAAACCCAATGTTGGATTCTCTAAAATCATATTTCATATTATTTTTTCCTCATCCTGATTTTCATGGAGTACCTTATTACCACTAGGAATCCTTTCTTGCAGCAACATTCTCAAACCTTCCATGTTTACTTTCAAGCTAGCCATATTAGCTTCCATGTCTGATTTTAAACCCTCCATGTCTCATTTTAAACCATCCATGACTCATTTTAAACCATCCATGTCCCTTTTTAATTCGTGTTTGGTTGCTCTTCGTGAGAGCAAAATTTGTTGCACTTGGTCCCGTAATTTTGATATATCATGTTGCAATTATTCCTCCTCATGTGTCGTAGTAGAGATTTCTAAGGGCTTAATGGGTGTAAATTTATTTATTTTGGGAGGAATTTTAGAACCCAATACTGATATCTATTCTTCAATATACCCTTGAAATCACTTCATTTTTTTTTTCAAACAAAAGTTATGCAATTTAAAAAACAAAAAAAAAAAATACACACCTTTTTCCTACTCTTAGGAAATCGATCTTGAATCGGTTGTAACTTTGTAATTTCAGCTCTCCAAAGTATGAAATTCCATCTTGTGGTATTCCTCTAAGTCTTCTTTCCAACTCCACAAGTCAGACTAAAATTGGATTCTTCAAAAAAAAATTATGCCCAATATTCCACGATGCCCTGATTATGGACTAGTTTAGTAGATCGAACTTGTACAGAGTGTAGCGTGTCACTGTTTTGAATTTCCACCCTATAATTGATACAAAATAAACTACAATTGTCTCGCTTTATGTCACTTTTTATGAAATTCAAATCTGATGCTTGAAGAGAAAGTTATGATTGTTTTCCTTTAGTCACTTGTCTAGGATTGAATTCTAGAGCATGCAGAAACCCCAACTTATTCGGTCCATATCTCTGAAAATATAGCGAACCAAGATCTGAAATTCTTACACGAAGTTCACCGAGATTTTTTTTGCACATGGTTGCAATTTCAACTTCTGAAGCTTTGTAGAACAAAGTTATAGTGAAAATTCCAGGATGCCTGTTTGAAGCAGAAAAACCCTAGAATCCAAAGCTCTGATACTAAATGTTATGAAAAAAACTTACAAAATAGAAGAAAATATAGATCATCGACTTAAAAATTATTCTCTTCGATTGGGAAACCTCCTTTAGAGTACATAAATGAACACTTCTTGGATGATACAAATGACAAGACCTCCTTTGTATATATAGGAGTCTAAAGGGTCACAATATAATTAAAGCCTACATAATAATAATAATAATGTAAGGGCACAACAATAAAAATAGTGGGTTTATATAAGGCACAACAATAACAATATGGGGGCTACATGGGCACAACAATAACAATAAGGGGGATACACTAATGATAATAATAAGGGGACTACACTAGTATTATAGGGACCTAACACATTCATATTAGAAGATATATATTAATGGAAAAATGACATAATTTGCTGAGCATATGAATAAGGGGTCAAGGATTTTTATATGTTGTGTATAAAAAATGAAGCTCAAAGTTAATGGAAAAATATAAAAAAGTATAAAAAAATTTAATGAAAAAATGGATACCTAAAATATCTAGTGAAAGTAGGGATTTTTTAAATTGTGAAGGTGAATTGGGTTCCTATTGGTAGGGGTTAAATAAAATTATTTTTAGAGGTATTTTCCAATATGTAGTCAAATCACGAGTATTTTTTAGTATGCCACGAACACACATGATATGACATAAGTTCATAAAGTGAAACCTTCATGCGTTGATTGTGCGTGATAAAATCTACAATGTCAATTTTTTAAGTCAAAGATACAACACTTAGATGTTTGGCTAAGTGCCATGCGTAAGTGTAGAACAATATAGAGGGTTTACAATTAAATACCAAATCATTGGCATAATCGATGAGCCAAACCTCAAATTAATACCACATTCAAAACAGGTTAATGAGATGTATCATTTTATAGGGAAAATTATTGCTTAAACAATGCAACCATTGATATGTGTGTGGAAAATTTTTGCTTATCTTAATGTAACCACTGATATGCACGTGGTAAAGTATCGTTTCTCTGATGCAACTTATGTTTTATGCATAATATGTTCTACCATGTAAAAAATGAAATGCAGTTATAAGATAAGACATTACAACAATGCCATAAATTTAAAGTCAAGCCGCGTCAAGAAATTGGTCCAATCGAACAGAAAGTGGTGATAATTTCACATCACTGGCTGCAACTCTCACCTCCTGAAGAAGCGTACGCAAATTGGTCATATCAAACAGGAAGTTCTTCTTCGTCACATGATAAATTGCACTTTCGTAAAGAATTAAAAATGAAGTAACGTACAGATGGAAGATTCGTTAATATCTCCACATTGATGCCATGCTTTGAAAAGAAATGGTGCCCGCTGCAGATTCACACTATAATTTATAGATGTGGGATAAATATCACACAAAACACCCAACCATGTAATTGTAATTTGACGTTCGACAGAGACTCTTTTTTTTTTTTTGGGTTGTCTTGGGTATTTGATAGTGAATAAAATTTTTAAACGTCAAAGTGAATAAATATCACTCAAACAAGTCACGTGGAATTTAATTTTTCATAGAATGTTTTTATGTTTTTTTAACATATTGATATTTAATAAATTTTTGAAACGTTAATCCGTGTCATAATTTAAATTACTGGTCATGATTTTCAGTGGCCACGGGTTAGAGGTAGAGGAAGTGTTTAATAATATTGGTAAAGGTATATCACAGTTGTTTGCAAAAGGACATTGTCAAAAGGTAATGCTCTGCACTTTTATTAATAGATCTTGATTTAAAAAATAGTTTTATAATGGGTAAGTTGAAGGATGCTTAATTTCATATTTTGTTTCATAATTGTAATTGATTCTAATTGTATACATTGTTTTTTTTGTGAATTTATATTGGTATTATTTCAAATAATCAAAATTCTTTGTATATACCTTGTAGTTGGATATTGTTTTTCCTGAGTTAGTCTCAATTTTCCACAACGAAACCAGATATATTGAACACCTACAAATAAAAGAGTATAACCAAAATAATATTAGCTAGAGTAAATAGACAATCATATTATCTACTAATTTGCAAGTAAAAGAACTATTGGAAAACAGAACAAGAGATCAATTGTTCAAGGAAGTCACTAGAGATGGATCTTGGGTAGCGGAACCTGGAGGAACTAAAGGCTTTGACTCACACTGGAGGTGGCTCTCTAGGCAGGCAGGCTGAGCATCCAGACTCTTTAGGCATGATTGATGGTACTATTGAACACGTTTTATATTATTCAAAGCAGAGATAATTTCTTTTCACTCCTTGTGCTTCTCCTTTAGGACACTCCTAAGAAGGGTTTTCATCTCCCAATGTAGGGAGATGGAGTTTAGCCATTGTTTTTGTCTTATCCTATTGTGACCATGGTCAAGAACCGAATGGCCTACCTGTTGAGAATTTGGTAGGGTGTAGTTTAATTCAATTCTCTACTTGATAATTACATGTGAACTTATTTCTCTTACTTGGATCTTCTCTTCATTAGCTTACTAAGTCTTTCATCAAGTCAATTATCAAAACACAAAAGACAACATTTTGACTCTTCAACCCAGGGCCAAAACCTCTCCCTCTTGAAGAGGAAAACCCAAAAGTAATTCTTCTTATCTATCTTTAATTGAATAGTACCATGACCATCACATAGACTCTTGACACCAATATGCCTCCATGACCCTTTTCATTGCTCTCCTCGGCTTCTCTTGTTGATCCCTTCTTCATTTCTACACCGCACCAGCACTAGGAAACTTGGTTCCTAGCTTTAAATAGTGAACTCCTTCTCAGCCTTCCTTTGATATAGCCACAACCTCCTAGAGACCTCTCCTTGGCCTTCTACACTTGATGCCTAAGACCAAGAACTTCTTGTGGTAACAATCCTCATTCACGCTATAAGTGTACTCATCCTTTTTCTCATGTATCCGATATGTGGTGATCAAAATCTGAGACCTCATTTGCTTCTCCTTAGTATTCGCTACAGTCTTCCTTTCTTTGTTTCCAAGTCAGCCTTATCCGCATTGATCAAGTGCTCAATGTAAAAGCTAAAAATTAAAAGTGCTCAAAATCGAATGGAACTGAACAACAACGAAGAGCTCTTCGTAAAAAATTTGGTGCAATTCGTTTCGTTGAAAAAAAATTATGGATGAGCAAGATAGGGCATGTTGTTTGTTTTCCTAAACAGTTAAAAAATTTGTAGAACATGACAGAATGGTGACATGGCATCCCAGTCAGCAAAAAAGGGATATTCTGGGAATATTTCAGTCATTTTTTCCCAATGACACTATGACAAGTGTCACTATAGGATTCGCCATATAGTTTTGAAGGTGAAATTTTTTTATGTGTCTCCTAAGGTCAAATTTGTTTTTTTTTCCGTGGTTGGGAACAATCCAACCAAAGGCTGACACATGGTGCAGCCAGGCGCTACCAAGTGCCCCCTTTGGTGGACCAAGGTTGGATGAATTTCATTTATACTATGGCCGAATTCATTTTCAATGTTTGAATAACACATTATACTGAAGGTCGAATTATATACATTAAGGTCATATATCATATGATACATTTTAATATTACAAAGGTTGGGATTATTGTTATATGGTTGAAATTTTCACATGTTCCAAAGTCTGAATTAATATATAATGGTGGAGCAATATATATGTTGGGTGGAAAAATTATACACAGGAAGGGTGGAGGTCGAGGCTCGACCCCACGACCTCCCCCAGGCAAGCAGACTCGCTTACCAATAGTTATGTTTATGTTCATATGAATATAATAGCGGAGGTATGGAGGGGGCCAGCCCCTTCCTCACAAGTCCATTTGATGTGACGAGGAGTGGAGCCAATATATAAGCACGCGGATTAAATGTTAATACGGGTTTATTAACCCATAACCCACAATATTTGTGCTTATACTTTGTTTAATCCGGATTAGTGTTAAATGCGTGATTAGTGCTAACTCAAACTTATCCGATAATTAAACCCGCTTATGTTTAATTAAAATTGAGTTTAGTTTGGTCACATATTCGGTGGAGCCACCAAATTCGGATTTGCCCCCAATTTTAGCAACCTTAACTAGAGTCATCTCCAGATTTAGTAGAGATTTCCTAGGCCAAACCATTTTGGCCACAACTTTTGCGAAATTCGACGAAATTGGGAGCAAGAAGAGTCATTTATAGATTATTTTGACATTTTGAACACATTGAAGCAGGTTTCAGGAGCACTAGATGAATTTAAACATCACTTTTTTGCACATTTGAGCTAATACAGAGGCCCAAGCCATGGAAGCTGGACCAAGGAGATGTAACCCAAGAGGGGTGAACTCCTTCAACAAAACATTGTTTTAATGTATGATTGTAATGGTTTGTTGTATATGTTATTGTTGTTGTTCAACATTTTTTTTATGTTTTTATACTCATGAATTTAACATGAATTTCAACTCATTTACTTGTTTTAACACTCGCAAACACCAAGGAAACCTATGCACATAAAGTAAAAGATCAGAAATTTAATTATAAATCTGAAGATGAAATTAGCACAATAATACTAACATTTAGATTCAAAACAAGGTGGTATCATAGCTAAGTTTAAAGGTTGTTTGCTTGATATTTTCTTGATTTTTGTGCAAGTAGGGTTTTAATGGTTGCAAATTTGTGATGCTTACAAGGTTGAAGTTGCTGTGAGGAGAAGGGAAACTATTGGTTGAAAGTCCTGAGATTAGGACCAGAAGAATGAGAACCACAAGGGCACCATCTTCACCCAAAGTTTCACTCATAGCTGCACTTGAAGCACCTCAAATTTTATCTCCAGAAGCTGAGATTGGAGAGGTAAAATTTGCACCAGAAGCTGAGCTTGAATCCATACCCATCATGTCAGGTTTCGGAGAGACTGAAGGTATTTCAGAAGAGGAAACATTCAAGATGGATTTTTATGAACTGACTGAAAGGGTTAGGATCCTCTTTGAAGAGAGGGACGCCAGGATGGTTGGAGAGAATTCTAAGTCTTCACGTGGAGAAGGAACCTCAAAAGGCAAGAAGGATGAAGAGAAGGATACAAAGGGAAGTGGAGGAAAGCCTCCTCCATCTCCACCATCTTCATCATCATCCTCATCATCTCCATCAGCATCATCTTCCACTTCCACCACCAAAACCACACATACTCACTCAAAATCCACAAAAGGAAAAACTCCCTTACTCAAACTTGATGTAAAATTTGAGCTTCCAATGTATAATGGCAAGGTAAATGCAGAGAGGATGGATAATTGAATATGTCCATTGGAGGTTTATTTCACAATTCATAACCTTCAAGAAGATGACATAAATATTCGATTGGCTTCCTTGAGGATGGAAGGATGAACAATTGTATGGTGGGAAGCAATGACTGAAGAAGACATTAAAAACTACGATAAGATCTCTATGTCTTGGTCAAGTTTTATTGCTGCCATTAAAAGGAAATTTTATACTCTAGCTTACATGCAAATGGCCATTATGGATTGGAAAAATTTTATACAATTGAAAGGGAAAAGTATGAAAGATTATACTCATGAATTTAGGAGAAGAGCTCTTATTTTGGGTATTTATTTGTATTCTCAAGAAACTTTGTTAAAGTATATTGGGAGTTTGCACAGTTACCTTAGACACACTATTCTCATGTTCAATCCCACAAACTTAGATGAGATTTGTGTTCAAGCCACACATTTAGAATCAAGAGGAAAACAAAATATAAATGAGAAAAGTGATAGTGAGGGTAAAGGAAAGGGAAATTGTTATTGAAGACAAAAGAGGAATAGCTCTATCAAAAAAGAGAAAGATAAAATCACATGTAAACATTGTTCGAATAATGGACATGATGAATACCACTATTGGCAAATTCATCCAGAGTTGAAGCCAAACCAATTGAAAGCCAAAGAAAAGGGGAAAATTGTTGCAATAATTGAACGTGACTTAGGTTCAGATTCAGAAGATGAAACAAAGATTACATCCATGGGTTTGAAAGGTAAGCACATAGCAAGCACTAGTTCTTCAAATTGTTCCAATTTCACTCAAGATGAAGATACGAGAATTGAACTTTTCCATATTAGAGTCTTTTCTAAACAAACTAAGATAGACACACTATTTGAGAGTGAGTCTCAAGCTAACTTGATTTCTGAAGACTTAGTTAAGGAGCTAAACCTTGAAACTGTTAGCCATCCAAGACCTTATCCTTTAGGGTGGATATGAAAGAATTTAAACTTGCAGGTAACAAGGAAATGCATACTAAGGTTTGCCATCAATTCAAACTTTCTTAATGAAGTTGAACTTGATGTGGCGTCACTTGAGATATGAGGTATTGTTTTGGGAAGTCATTATATTTATGATAGGAAAGAAGTATTTCATCGCCATGAGAATAAGTATCACTTGTTTAAAGATGGAATTTGGTACATAGTTAGAGCGCATAAGAAGAAGACAAGTCTGTCTCTTATACATGCAGGAGAAATGAAGAGGAGAGTGAATGCAAGTAAGAATTTGACATTGTTAATGATAAAACATAGAGATGCTTCGAATGAATCCTTTTAGAAAGATGCATCGAATGAACAATTTGATTTCATTAAAGTTTCTTATGCTTGTAATGGGATGTTTCAGGACTCTAACATGTTTCCTTTGAAAGGAGGTAAACATCATGTGAAAAAGTTGCAGCAATCAACATCAGTGTTGAGCAATGTTGGAAACAAGATGTCAGTTCAAGAGAGTGAAAAGGTCAAAGAGAAAGCGACAAAGAAATTTGAAAAAGAAGGCATGGGTTCCAAAAGTGCTTGTTTTTTGTTTCCACAGGGTACATGGCAGTGGCAAAGATACTTGGTCAAGAGTTGATGCAAGTACAAAACAAGATCAGTTAAGAATCATCATGACGAGAGTGTGCAAGGTGAAACAATTTTTAAGTTTCCTTTGATTGATGACCGGGGTAGGAACAATTTGGTTTATGCAAGAAAAACTTCCTTCTATGCAAATTCAAGGAAATTACAGCATTACGGTGTCTTCAACAGCAAGAGAGGGTCGCAAGAGTCAAGGAAAAAGCTAAATTTTTGTGAAAAGCTCCAATTGATGAAAATGGGAAAATTTCAGTGGATTAAGACTGGAAGGGTGAGGGAACTATACCCACATCCACATGATCAGTAATCAAAGAAATTTTGGGTTCCAAAAGGCTTCTAGTGGGGAGGAATGATCAAGTGCTCAGTGTAAAATCTCAAAAATGAAAGTGCTTGAAATTGAATGGAAACCGAACGACAATGAATAGTTTGTCACTAGGAATCTGGCGCAATTTGTTTTGTCGAAAACGGAGTCCAGATGAGGAAGATATAGCTCATTGTTCGTTTCCCTAAATAGCTAAAAAAAATGTGGAATAGGACAGAATGGTGAAATGGCAGCCCAGTCAGCAAAAAAGGGATATTCTAGGAATATTTTGTCATTTTCGCCCAATGACACTGTGGCAACTGTCACTACAAGATTCACCAGAAAGTTTTGAAGGTGAAATTTTTTTATGTGTCTCCTAAGGTTGAATTTGAATTTTTTTTTTAATGGTTAGGGATAGTGCAACCAGAGGCTGACATGTGGTGCAGCTAGGGGAAACCACATGCCCCCTCTGGTGGACCAAGGTTGGATGAATTTCATTAATACTATGGTCGTATTCATTTTCAAAGTCTTAGTAACACATTATACTAAAGGTCAAATTTTATACACTAAGGTCACATATCATATGGCACATTTTAATATTACAAAGGTCAGGATTATTTTTATATTTTTGAATTTTTGACATGTTCAAAAGTATGAATTAATATATAATGGTGGAGCAATATATATGTCGGGTGGCACAATTATACACAGGAAGGGGGAGGTTGGGGCTCAACCCCACAACCTCCCCCAAGCGAGCGGATCAACTTACTAATAGCCCACAACTTTGGTTCTTAACAAGTTATGCACACGAGTTATATTTATGTTCATATGAATAGACCGACGAGGGTATGGAGGGGTTCAACCCCCTCTCCACACAACCATTTACTGCGAACAGGAGTAGAGCCAATATTTAAGCGTGCAGATTAAATGTTAATATGGGTTTATTAACCCATAACCCATGATATTTGTGCTTATCCAGTCAAGTCTTCTTGGCTTCCTTGGATGTTGACTGCCTATTTTCATGATTGCACTTTTTCGCGATCTCTTCCTTTTTCTGCCACACAATTTTATTTCATTCCCAGGAACTTCCAATGTGCAACTCCTTAATAGTATATAATCACCTGATATTCCATATAAAGACATATTATTTTTATTTCATCTAGTGTGGAACATGTCTATTGAAAACATGTCCATCGCAAGAGTTCCTTCTTTCTTTGATCATACTTCTTCTACTTACAACCATATGACCTGTCTACATAGCATCCAGTGTCATCATAAATATATATATGTACCTCATTCCTTTCTTTGAGTCATCCTGCAAAATATTTCCTTGGAGTGAAGAGTTTTATTCCCTTCACCTACTTCATCAATATGTCATCATTTCTAATCCCAGAATTCTGCAAGTTAGAATTTCACAAGGAAACCTATTACTTTCTTTCTAACCAGTGAGTCCAAAGAGGACTCCATTAGAAAATGTTAGCATATGTTTCCTTATTGATTATTTAATGATTACCTTTGATCTTGATGACTTCATTCTATAAATGTTGTTTTTTAGTGAGGTTACCAGGATCCTCTTATAGCATAGATGTCACATATGTGTTACAGACATCCTCCTACGATGAATGCTCCTCCTTCAATGATTCCATCATGATGCGGGGTTCAGCCCCCTCTCCACATGACCATTTATTATGACCAGGAGCAGAGCTAATATTTAAGCATGCGGTTTAAATGTTAATACGGGTTTATTAACCCATAACCCATGATATTTGCGCTTATCCATTGTTTAATCTAGATTAGTGTTAAATGTGGGATTAGCGCTAACTCAAACTTATCCGATAATTAAACCCGATTATGTTTAATTAAACTCAAGTTTAATTTAGTGGCATATTCACCGGAGCCACCAAAGTCGGAGTTGCCCCCAATTTTAGCGGCCATAACTAGAGTCATCTCTTGACTTAGTGGAGATTTATTAGGCGAAACTATTTTGGCCATATCTTTTGCAAAACTTGACAAAATTGGGAGCAAGAAGAGTCATTTTTGGATGATTTATACATTCTGAACACATTGAAGGAGGTTTCAGGAGCAGGAGATGAATGTAAACAACACGTTTTGCACATTTTAGCTAATATAGAGGCTCAAGCCATGGAAGTTGGACCAAGGAGATTTAACCTGGGGGGGGTGAACTCCTTCATCAGAACATTGTGTTAACAGATCATTGTGATGGTTTTCTGTACATATTATTGTTGTTGTTCATCATTTGTTTTTAATGTTTTTATGCTCATGAATTTAACATGAAATTCAACTCATCTACCTTTTTTAATAGTCACAAACACCAAGGAAACCTATGCACATAAAGCAAAAGATCAAAAATTTAATTATAAATATGAAGATGAAATTAGCTAAACAAAATTAACATTCAGACTCAGATCACACACCGTATAGTAGACTTGTTTCTTGTTGTGGTAGCCCTTAGCCTACCTGAAATATGTGGAGTAGTAACATACGCTTTAAATAAATATGATAACCGACATTCTTCCTTGTTTAGATCTCTTCCCTTCTTGCACTATTCTTCGCACTAATTTTAGTCTTGTCCTTCACATCTTTATCACAGAACTTGCTTGAAAATTTTGTCTCCAAATGAGGCCATAATCCCTCTATATATAGGTACTGTCTCTAGCTTTTAGGTCGACATGAAGGTAGGTGTGTAGGCTAACTTCTCCAAGGTTGTAGGCTGACTTTTTCAAGGAGATGTTTTCATTATATTTTAGCCAAATTTGTGGAGCATATTGACAAGGTCTTGGAGCATACAAATACATCAATAATTTTCCTTTACAAATGTAACAACACTTCATATACATGACTCTAAATTATACATTTATGACAAGATGAAAAATCCCTAAAGACATCAAGAAGAAATCTTTGACCTATAATAATACTTCCTTGCTCTTGAAATCCATGAGGCAAGAATTTACAAAATACATTTTATTATCTTTGTCTTTTTTAGTACATAAATTCATAATTACTCAGTCATTATGAAGACCCAACCTAGTTACACTTTCCACCACTCCCTCTAAACTAGGGAAGTATTCATAATGGTACATGGTCACTCTCAATATGAAGAATATCATAAGAACAATTTTGATTGGTAATACACATATTATAGCATCATATTATCCTACATTTTCACATAGAAAGGCCTTGACTAATAGCTCCATCTCTCCATGATATCTTGAGCTACAATTTTGGTGATACTAATGACTATAGACACCATCGTCATTTTCTCCAAAGTACATACTCCACCTGGGTGTTCACCGAGTATGACCTCATAGGACTATTCTTATTTCTCAAATAATATACATGCTTTCACGACTATTCTTTTCATGGATTCCTTAATACATATCATAGAGTATCAGATGCCAGATAATTACCTAATCCCACATTATGTCTTTCAGAATAATGTGTCTATCTCTTCCTCTCAACTAGGGATAATCCATTCATCATGTGTCTAAATTCCTATTCATGGCCTTGAATAAGACTTACGGTTGTTAGTCCTAGTCTAGTGCATGATACATGAGATAGAAAAGCGCAATTGTCACTCCTTATTACCAAGGACCTACAACAACAATGATTTAAAACATACAACTGCTCATGAATTACTCCTTCCGCTGATGTCATGAATTCAGGAGCCTTCAATTTTGGGATCTCTTCTTAGGGAATGGATCATACATCACTTTCATCCAAGAGCCATGTATTCTATCAAAAAGTGATCCATCAATATTCTCATCTGGGTTAGCTTCATGTTACACTTATTTATTTCAAACCATATATCTTCCAAGGATTTTTCATCCTGCCATATGGTTATCAATTTGTGGAAGTCATCTACTTCCATTTGGCCACCATGCATAAACTCATCAGATGTTATTCAATTATAAATATGAATACTTTATATCAAAATTTACCTTAGTGATGATCTTTCACTATGACATTTTCTTGTAGGCATCGACATCATTTCTTTACAGATTGAAACATCTCCTAAAGATATGCATTGTCAAGGGTATCCATCCTTTCCAAACTTCTATCAGAGTCTACATATCTTCCCAGGAGATTTTCTAGTCAAGTCTTCTTGGCTTCCTTGGATGTTGACTGCCTATTTTCATGATTGCACTTTTTTGCGATCTCTTCCTTTTTCTTCCACACAATTTTATTACATTCCCAGGAACTTCCAATGTGCAACTCCTTGATAGTATATAATCACCTCATATTCCATATGAAGAAATATTATTTTTATTTCATCTGGTGTGGAACATGTCTATTGACAACATGCCCATCAAAAGAGTTCATTCTTTCTTTGATCATACTTCTTCTACTTGCAACCATATTGCCTGTCTATGTAGCATCCAATGTTAGTATAGATATATATATTTACCTCATTCCTTTCTTTGGTTCATCCTACAAAATATTTCCTTGGAGTGAAGAGTTTTATTCCCTTGACCTGCTTCATCAATATGTCATCATTTCTAATCCTAGAATTCTGCAAGTTAGAATTTCTCAAGGAAACCTATTGCTTTCTTTCTAACCAGTGAGTCCAAAGAGACCTCCATTTGAAAATGTTAGCATATGTTTCCTTATTAATTATTTAATGATGACCTTTGATCTTGATGACTTCCTTCAATAAATGTTGTTTTCTAGTGAGGTTACATGGAGCCTCTTATAGCATAGATGTCACATATGTGTTACAGACATCCTCCTACAATGAGTGCTCCTCCTTTAATGGTTCCATCATGATGTAGGGTTCAGCCCCCTTTCCACATGACCATTTACTACGGCCAGGAGTGGAGCCAATATTTAAGCATGTGGATTAAATGTTAATACGGGTTTATTAATCCATAACCCGTGATATTTGCACTTATCCTTTGTTTAATCCAGATTAGTGTTAAATGTGGGACTAGCACTAACTCAAACTTATCTGATAATTAAACCCGCTTATGTTTAATTAAACTCGAGTTTAGTTCAGCGGAGCCACCAAATTCGTAGTTGCCCCCAATTTTAGCGGCCTTAACTGGAGTTATCTCTAGACTTAGTGGATATTTTTTAGGCCAAACTATTTTGCCATAACTTTTACAAAATTTGACCAAATTGGGAGCAATATGAGTCGTTTCAGAATTATTTGGATATTTTGAACACATTTAAACAGTTTTCAGTAGCAGGAGATGAATGTAAACAACAATTTTTTCACATTTTAGCTAATATATAGGCTCAAGCCATGGAAGCTATACCAAGGATATGTAGCCGAGGAGGGGTGAACTCCTTCATAAAAACATTGTGTTAATGGATCATTGTGATGGTTTTATGTACATGTTATTTCTATTGTTCAGCATTTGTTTTTAATGTTTTTATGCTCATCAATTTAACATGAAATTTAACTCATTTATCTATTTTAACAGTAACAGACACCAAGGAAACCTATGCACATAAAGAAAAATATCAGCGATTTAATTATAAATATAAATATGAAATTAGCTCAGCAAAATTAACATTCAGACTTACATCACGCACTGTATAGTAGTCTTGTTTCTTACTATGGTATCCCTCATCCTACCTGAAATCTTTGGAGTGGTAACAGACCCTTTAAACAAATATGATAACCGACATTCTTCCTTGTTGAGATCTCTTCCCTTCTCGCACTATTCTTCGCATTAATTGTAGTCTTGTCCTTCACATCTTTATCACGGAACTTGCTCGAAAATTTTGTCTCCAAATGAGGCCGCAGTCCCTCTATATATAGGGAATGTCTCTAGCTTTTAGGCCAACATGAAGGTAGGTGTGTAGGACGACTTCTCCAAGGTTGTAGGCCGACTTTTTCAAGGAGATGTTTTCATTATATTTAAATCGATTTTCTGGAGCATATTAACAAGCTCTTGGAGAATTCAAATACATCAATAATTGTCCTTTACAAGTGTAACAACACTTCATATCCATGACTCTAAATTATACATTTATGACAAGATGAAAAATTCCTAAAGACATCAAGAAGAAGTATTTGACCTATAATACAAAATTCCTTGCTCTTGAAATCCATGAGGCAAGCATTTACAAAATACATTTTATTATCTTTGTCTTCTTCAGTACATAAATTCATAATTACTTATTCATTATGAAGACCCAACCTAGTTTCACTTTCCAACACTCCCTCTTAACTAGGGAAGTATTCATAATGGTACATGGTCACTCTCAATATGAAGAATCTCATAAGAATAATTTTGATTGGTAATCCATCTATTATAGCATCATATTATCCAACATTGTCACCTAGCAAGGCCTTGAATAACCACTCCATCTCTCCACAATATCTTGAGCTACAATGTTGGTGATACCAATGACTATAGACACCATCTTCATTGTCTCCAAGGTACATACTCCACTCAGGTGTTCACTGAGTATGACCTCAAAGGACTATTCTTAATTCTCAAAGAATATCCATCCTTTCATGACTACTATTTTCATGGATTCCTTAATACATCTCATAGAGTATCAGATGCCAAATAATTACCTAATCCCACATTATGTCTTCCATAATGATGTGTCTATCTCTCCCTCTCAACTAGGGGGAATCCATTCATCATGTGTCTACATTCCTATTCATGGCCTTCACTAAGACTTACGATTGTTATTCCTAGTCTAGTGCATGACACATGAGATAGAAAAATACAATTGTCACTCCCTATATACTAAGGACCTTCAAAAACAATGATTTAAAACATCCAACATCTCATGAAGTACTCCTTCTGCTGATGTCATGAATTCAGGAGCCTTCAATTTTGGGATCTCTACTTAGGGAATGGATCATCCATCACTTTCATCCAAGATCCATGTCTTCTATCAGAAATTGATCCATCAATCTTCTCATCTGGTCTAGGTTCATGTTATGCTTCTTTCTTTCAAACCATATATCTTACAAGGATATTTCATCCTGCCATATGGTTATCAATATGTGGAAGTCATCTACTTCCATTTGGCAGCCATGCATAAGCTCATCACATGCTATTCAATTATAAATATAAATAATTTAAACCAAAATTTACCTTAGTGATTATCTATCGGTATGACATCTTCTTGTAGGCACCAACATCCTTTCTTTATAGATTAACACATCTCCTGAAGATATGCATTGTCAAGGGTCTCCATCCTTTCTTTCAAACCATATATCTTCCAAGGATATTTCATCATGCCATATGGTTATCAATATGTGGAAGTCATCTACTTCCATTTGGCAGCCATGCATAAGCTCATCACATGTTCTTCAATTATAAATATGAATACTTTAAACCAAAATTTACCTTAGTGATTATCTATCGGTATGACATCTTCTTGTAGGCACCAACATCCTTTCTTTATAGATTGACACATCTCCTAAAGATATGCATTGTCAAGGGTCTCCATCCTTTCCAAACTTCTATCAGAGTCTACATATTTTCCTAGGATATTTTCTAGTCAAGTATTTTTGGCTTCCATCGATGTTGACTGCCTATTTTCATTATTGCACTTTTTTGCGATCTCTTCCTTTTTCTTCCATAGAATTTTATTTAATTCCCAGGAATTTCCAATGTGTAGCTCCTTGATAGTATATAATCACCTCATATTCCATATGAAGACATATTATTTTTATTTCATCTAGTGTGGAACATGTCTATTGACAAGATGTCCATCGGAAGAGTTACTTCTTTCTTTGATCATAATTCTTCTACTTGAAACCATATGACTTGTCTATGTAGCATCCAGTGTCAACATAAATATATATATGTACCTCATTCCTTTCTTTGATTCATCCTGCAAAATATTTCGTTGGAGTGAAGAGTTTTATTCCCTTGACCTGCTTCATCAATATGTCCTCATTTCTAATCCCAGAATTCTGCAAGTTAGAATTTCTCAAGGAAACCTATTGCTTTCTTTCTAACCAGTGAGTCCAAAGAGGACTCCATTAGAAAAATTTAGCATATGTTTCCTTATTGATTATTTAATGATGACCTTTGATCTTGATGAATTCCTTCTATAAATTTTGTTTTTCTATGAGGTTACTGGGAGCCTCTTATAGCATAGATTTCACATATGTTTTACATACATACTCCTAAAATGAGTGCTCCTCCTTCAATGATTCCATCATGATGCCAATCCTGGAGTGATGCATTTATCTAATATACCATGCTTCTTAAAATATTATTTTACAACCTTATAGATACCTCTTAAAGAGGAAGATGGTCTCAATCATAATAGAGATCTTTCACTTCTTCTTTCTTAGGCATATTTGAATCTAGTTCTTTCATTTTTCCGACAATATGGGCTTCCCCCTTTTTCCTCTTGTACTCATTATATTTGGGACAATATTTCATTACACCGATAGCATCATATCTTATCCATGTTTCTTATTTTCTTCTTGAGAGCCAAACTTACCGAATATTCCCTTTTTCCATGATATGGCAGCATAGGCTTGATTTTCTTCATTTGATCCTATATCCACTTTAGCTTTTAACCTTATGTCTTTTAATAATCATAAATGTAGTAGAAACTGTACTTGCTTTAAATGGATGAGATAATGCACAAACATGTGCATAATTGGTAATTATATCAATTACCACCATGATCACAGTCTGTCCTTTGGACTTGGGTAAAATTGTGATAAAATCCATTGAAACCTCGTCCCAACGTTGACTTGGAATGGATAAAGGTTTTAACAGACTCGGGGTCTTAATTGTCTCAACTTTAGTACATCTTATCATCCTAAATATTATGTCGAAGCAAAAAGGACTACTCAGATATTAGAGGATATGTTAAGGAAAAACAGACTAAATGGGAGGATTATTTTCACTTAGCACAATTTGCTTATAATAATGGATATAAATCCTCATTCAAAATCATCCCTTTTGAAGGGATATATGGAAGAAGATATAAAGTATCCCTAAGATGGGATTACTATGAGGGTATATTAGTGGTGGAACCAAATATGTTAAAGGAAATAGAAAAAGTGGTCAAGTAGGTTAAACAAAACTTGAAAACACCCGAGGATCGTCAAAAGATCTATGAATAATTGAAAATAATTCAAAAGGAATTTAATGTGGGATATCATGTGTATTTAAATGTTAAAACCAACAAAAGTATTCTCAGATTTGGTATTTGTGCCAAGTTATCACCTAGATATTATGGACCTTTTGAAGTGTTAGCTAGAATTAGACATGTAGCCTATCATATAGCTCTACTAGCCAATATTAGAATTAATAATGTGTTTCATGTATTTGTGTTGAAAAATTATGTACATGACCCATCTATTGTAATTGATTGGACTATTGTACAGGTGGAACCAAAGGGATAATTCCTATCAGAGCCATTGTGTCTTCTAGACAAGAGGGTAGTTACACTTTGGAATAGAGATGTCATGCAGTTGAAGGTTTAATGTAAACATTTTATTCCAAAGGAGGAAACTTGGGATTTGGAGGATGCTTTTAAAGAAGCATATCCTTCTCTGTCTATATAAAATACTGGAGTGTATTCTAGAAAGATATTGATCAGACATCAGGATGGTGTCAAATATAAGCTAGGGAGGATGAGATATCCCTTGGATTGATGAATTATGTAATTAAAATGTGTATAATTACATTTATAGTTAAATCATGCTCATTTGAAAAATAGCTGAAATTTTAATTATCATTAAATTATTAATGATAATAATTTATTGTGAGGTTGTAATTAAGATCTTTTAATTTTTGTAAATAAAGAAAACCTAGAGAAATAGTATTTGAGTATAGACCGCTAAAAGAGATAAGGTTGCAAATTATTGTTGAGAATTCTTACACATCAATAAGTCCCAGGCATATAATTTGGATGACTATATTTAACTGAGGAATTATGATTATTGGTCGATTAATTGTTTCCTAGAAGACAGGGAGTTGTCCTCAGGAGTGGGAAACATAAGCTTATTAATGAGCAAATAACTACCTTCCACCTATTATTGAGGTGATGGTATTTATTAACCACTAAAAGAAGAGTATATGGGATGAATAATATCTTATATTTGTACTTGTTTTTGTCTCATTCTAAGGGTAGAAGAAACTAAAGAGAAGAAAGGAAAATAAACAGAAATGAATTGCAGGTGTGATATGCTTGGGGGACATTGGTTGTTTTGCACTGTCATAGTTGGGAGGAGACATGTACTCTACTAATAATTTTATAGAAAAATAAAATTTCTTCAAGTTGGTATCTCTTACTACAAAATTTACTTGTTGTTAAGAGAAAGATCATTTTTTATATGTTTTGTCTAGATTTTAAGTAAAGAAAAGAAAAAGAAAATTGTTCTTTTGATTATATTTAGAATAATTAAGTTTATTTTCCTTGTTTTGTATAATATTAAGTAAATTTAATTTGATATAAAAAAGAGAGATAAATTATTTTCCATTTCCAAGAAGTTTAGGATAAAAGGAAGAACATATTTGGTGTGGTAAAGCAATGACTCTTAAAAATAAATTTTATTCATGATGTAATCTGGAAGTAGGACATAGGAACATAACATAAATTATGAAATGCATATATATATATCTATATATATATATATATATATATATATATATATATATATATATATATATATATATATATATATATATACATGAGCACAGTTTCACACGATACATAGATTAAAAATTTACTGAACTGAATTGGTTCATTTATAGAGTAACTGTTGTAATATATTATTAGGAAAAATATAAAACAAGAAAATTATATAAATAAACAAATACTCTTATGTATATCTATATTTTAAGGAAAGAGATAATACCCTTATATGAGAAGAGAACAAAAACTAAAATAAGAACACTTCGAAAACTGTAACCAAATTCGAAATTTCACAATCTATTACTATATACAAAATGACTACATAGAAAACAAATGTGGGCATGTATATGTAGAAAACATAAATTACTATAACATTTAACCAAAATAATATCATACAGAGTTTTGTAGACCTTGTAAAAAATAAACTATTGTAAAATGTTTAATTCAAGGAGAGGTATTGCCTCCTCAAAAGAAGAAATACACTCAGCAGAACTTTAGTTACTATGAGACATTATCTTAG
The DNA here is from genome assembly GCA_034641835.2 of Pinus albicaulis. Lineage (NCBI taxonomy): Eukaryota > Viridiplantae > Streptophyta > Pinopsida > Pinales > Pinaceae > Pinus > Pinus albicaulis. The sequence goes on from CM076579.1 coordinate 368,576,790, forward strand.
TACATAATTAGGCTTATAGCCTAGTGAAGGTAAATTAATTTCAAAGGAAATATACACCTTAGAAGGCTCCAAACATGAAAGAATTGATTAAATTATAATTGCAAAGGAAATAGTCTAAATACTTGTCTTCAGAAAGAGAGACTTTGTCCACCCGGGATCTAAGAGTTATGATCTATGACGTGCTGGATGAGACAAATAGTTGGAGATGAACCACAATAACTTGGAAATGTTTAACTGTAATATTACAGTTGTATTTGATTGTGTGCCTGTAAAACAAGACATAAATAGAGTTAATGAATTTTATAAATAAGTATGTATAAGAAAATCTAGTAATTTAATAAGTTTAATGTAAAGGGAAATTATAGTTAAAATAATTGAGAATTGTGACTCTGTATGCCTAACACATATCCTACATGATCCATGAAAATCGATTTATAGCCATGGCTTACAGAAAGAAAGAGAGTTACTTGTGTAGGGAAAGTTAACAAAAATAAACTATGTGATAATAAAACATGTCGATAACACAGGAAATTGCATGATATTGTTCTAATCCTAACGAAAACCAAGAGAATGTAGCAAGATATATATATATATATATATATATATATATATATATATATATATATATATATATATATATATATATATATATATATATATATATATATGTATATGTATATGTATATGTATATGTATATGTATATGTATATGTATATGTATATGTATATGTGTGTATGTGTATGTGTATGTGTATGTGTATGTGTATGTGTGTATGTGTATGTGTATGTGTATGTGTATGTGTATGTGTATGTGTATGTGTATGTGTATGTGTGTATGTGTGTATGTGTATGTGTGTATGTGTATGTGTATGTGTATGTGTATGTGTATGTGTATGTGTATGTGTATGTGTATGTGTATGTGTATGTGTATGTGTATGTGTATGTGTATGTGTATGTGTATGTGTATGTGTATGTGTATGTATATGTATATGTATATGTATATGTATATGTATATGTATATGTATATGTATATGTTTATGTATATATATGTATATGTATATATATGTATGTATGTATGTATGGAGTAACAAAGAGAATCATCATAAGGTTTTTCACATACACTCACGAATGTGAGAAAAGTGTCAAACAACTGCTATAAGTACTCAGTATTTATCATTTAAGGGAAATACCCCAAAACCAACAGACGTTATAATAATACTTTTGGCAAATTAAGAACCTAACAAAAGTTCCAGTTGGGAAATGAAAGAGAAATTAATAAACAATGACTGGGATTTTCAAACCTTGTCATAACCCTTCACAAATTGATATCATATAATAAAAAAATGGAACATGTGAAGAAGATAATTTTTATGGCCATTCAGTTTTATAAAAAAATACTGCATTGGAAAATAAGAGTAACGAAAATTAAGAGTATAAATGGTAACACGGAGTGTGTTATAATAAATTTATGGAGAAGTCCATTGAAGCCATATAGCGTACCAGAACTCTATTGAGGGTTACGAAAAGCTAAAAAATAAAAATCCATTACTATTAGACTGCAAATATTGGGTCACGGTTAAACCCTGGACCTTGAAACCAATATGGTTTTCCCTAAATAATATTAATTGGCAAAAACCCTAAAAGGGTTTGGAATCAATGATATAGGAAACCAAGAAAATATACCATTGAGAGATCATAAAATCCTTTATCATTTACATAAAGAAGAAATAACAAATCACTATAAAATCAATGAATGGTGGTAAGGCTCTACTCTACCATCGCTCTAAAAAAAGGAAAATGATACCAATAGGTATCAAATGTAAACTTAATTATTGAATGGATTATTACCTTAATAGTTGCGACATAGGAAAAATAGAGAATAATGCAGCTCTTGTGGCCATTTTCCCATTTCAAATTCGAAGCAGAACAATACCCAAAATAAAAACGAAATTGTTAGGGTTTTTAAGTAGTAGAGTTAAACAAAATTTTCAAATATGAACGAGAGTTTTTTTCTACCCTGCAAGCACAAACAAAGAAAATGTCGAAAAATTATTCGAATAGAAAAACATATAAGCATGACTAAAGAATTTGCAAGAGACAAAAAATATCATAAATAATTCTAAAACCCATTACCTTTACTAGAAGTCCTTGGCATGTCGAAAGAATATATTTTTCACGATATGTGAGAGACTAACACTGTAAAATAAAGCATACAATCTCATATCGAAATATAAGGTAACTACACAGAAAGACCGAATAAACATTACCCTAGAAATATAGTTGTAGAGAAAAGTAATCGAAAGAAGAAAATTAAAAAAAAAATGAATCAAGAATGCTAAACGCAAAGAGGTTATTACGTCTTCAATAAGCCCTAAATTGTTAGCCATTGTTCACTCACAAGGGATTCACTAGTGGACAATAACATACCACATGTATTCATTTATGAAAAAACTCACAAAATATAAGAAAAGATAGATCAACGACTTATAATTTATCCTCTTCGAGGGGGAAGCCTCATTTACATTACATAAATGAAAAATTCTTGGATGATACATGGTGTAACACTGGGAAGACAATTCCTAGATGTGGGGAACCAATGCCTGAGACATCTTGAGATTGATTTAAAACAATTAAAATCAATGGATAGAGGGGAAGGCCATGAGGACTTACAAGCAAATATTTTGGTTTCGAAACCCTAGCCTTCCAAATCATAATGGCCAGAGAAGCTATGAGATTTGCAAGGTGTTGGACTAAAGGTTTATAGCAGAAAATAAAGGAGGCGGAGTTTGGCCATACACAATTAATGATATATGCGTAAACTCTGTAGAGAGAATGATGGATGAAGAAGGAAAATATGAATGAGATTCTTGGATGTGGAGTGCTTCGTTAAGGGCTTCGAGATTATTTTTCACAAGTACAACCAAGTAAATTCATTAGAAACTAAAATAAAGCACCAGTTGCATCCTACACACTCCAATGGAATACAAACATATATGAATGTTGAAACATAAAACAAATCATGACTACAACTTCCCAATTTTGGAATCAAACTCCAATATCATCTTCATATTTCAAAGAGAATATTTTGTTTACATTTCCAGTCATGGGTGATTGTGCCTTTCCAAACCCTTACGAAATGTCATTCTCCCACTTTTATTGTCTCGCCCCAACCTAACTATCTCAAGTAGTTTCCAAAATTGATTCTTGAAATAGTTTCGCGAACTGTTTCCCTCTTTTATAAAATATTTTTTGAAAAAATCAAATTACGAAATATTATTCTAATATTACAATATATTAAATTAAAAATTTGAAAATAAAAACCCAACCCCTTTGAAACTTTTCAAAATGAATTCACAATTAATGCAATGTCAAATCAAGCTCCAATAACATTTTTGGAAAACCATTTTGGTGGTTTCTAGAATGAAGGGGAGGTGATGTCGTAAAGATTAATAGTCGTCAATTTGTTTAATGAGTAGTTTTAATATACTTCCCCCGGAATCACTTCATTTTTTATACTCTGTGCATTTTGCGCCACCGTAATACCATTGATTTGTAATGTGAATGATATGAATTGACGATTATGTTAGAATGTGCGAAAATTAAAATCGTGTTCTTTCATATGTTGCTCTCATCCTCTTCTTATGTTGTCTATTTCTTCCTAAAGAAAAATATTTTTTGTGTTTATTGTTTGGTTTTTCTTTGTGATGAAAATAATATTTAGATATAACATCATTCATTTTTGTCTTGAATAAATTTGTAATTTTTTGGACACCAAATGTTGGTGTCATGGTTGTGGTGGGTGCTTCACACACTTCCTTTATTGAGTGCATATATATATCTGGTGGTGCCACAGTTAGTATGGGCACATCTGTTTATCTAGTGAACCACAAAATTGTTGATTTATTTTCCCCTTTTTGACTTCACACTTAGGAGGCTTCAAGTCGTCTTCATAATTAGACATTCCCTCATCAAAAGGGAGAATGGTAGCAACAACGGGCGTACGAGCCTGCAACTTCCAAGTGAAGACATCCTCACTTGTGTTTCTTATATTTGGGGCAATCTTTAACAGTTCAAGGGAAAGCTCTGCGGGTTCCAACTTCTGTGCAGGAATTTTATCCAACTTTAAGAGTGTATAGTAGCCTTTGAATTGTGCTTCACTAGGAACAAGTATTCCCATGTATCTATGGTCATCGTACAGTTGAAATAATTCTAGATATGTCTTGCTCATTTGTTCTATATTAATATGTGAGTCAAAACATTTAGAGAAATATTTTCCCTTTGCACAAAATTGAAAAGGAAAATTGTTAATATACAAATCAAATTCTAGTAGAATGAGTCATCCATAGTGTGCACAGTGTTTTTATGAAAATTGGTGTTTAAAGGAACTCACAAAATATCTGAAACCACTTCGAATTTTTGTAAATCTCCCATGTTGAACTCAATTGGGGCCTTTCTACACAAAACCCATATTGTGGAATTTTGAAATTTTGCTTCATTTCCTTGCAATAATCAGCCAAAATTCACTCCCTGGGCCACCTCCAAAAATTAGTTTGCACAGTAACTGATTTACATTTTAGTTTTTAATTTCAGGTTATAGATTGCACTCACAAAGAATTGGAATCACAATCTCAACTCTGCTCTGACCAATAATATCAAAGTACAATATCCACTGATTAAAACTCTCAGTTAGAAAATCAAATCATGGTTCCAATGTTCTTTCAACTTGGGTGGGCACAACATTCTTCACATTGCTCTTGCATACAAGTCTAGTTTCTCTTGATCTCCCATACTTTTCATCTAAATTAGGGCTTCACCAGTGGAAATTTTTAAGCCAATCTAACTAACCTCTCCTAAGAGACAAGAGGCTACAATACCCTCCGCTGTTGTATTTCTCATGTGTACAAATTCACATGGATTTCTATATTTATTGATGAGATAAATCCAAGTATGGATGCATTGATGGGTAGTTTCCACTGTTATGAATTCTAAATCTTGATATCAAGATCGGGATAATTTTTTGCTTCATGGCATTGAAAATTTGACAACATCAAGTATCTAATAAAAAATTTTAAATTCACTTAATGCAAACTTCCAAACAACATATCATTGTTTCGGATGTCTTTCCATTTCGTGAAGTATCATGAAGTGTTACCAACCTACACCAAAGATTCAATAATGTACGTTAATCAGCCCAACAATTAATTATTTAATTCTCACCTATAAAACTATTGTAAATATGACCCTCAAGTGAATTATAAAGGAAAATACTTGCAAAATTTTGCATAATACAATTAGGATTTTTCTCCAGTTATAAGCACTTTATTAGCATGGGTTGTAAATTTAACATGGATCCACTGATCGATATGACCAATAGAAGTGCGAAATATATTGTTGTATTTATCTTATTCTAGAGAGTTAAGAAACTTCTTAAGTGCCTTAAATGAAACCAACCTGACTTTGTATATAGAATTAGATAAGCATATTTTCATTTTTTAGAGGAACCTTTCTGAATGTTCACACTTGTTGGATGAGTCCAACATTGATAGCTGCATATCAAAACATATTCTTGAGCCTTCCATATACTGCATTGGATGTATTGGAAGCATTGAATTAAAATAGAAAGCAGTTATTTTCTAACACAGGTCAGTTCTTATGCAATCAAAAACATATGTTTTGCACCCCACAAAAGTATCTAAACATTCAGAGCTAAGATATATCAACATATTTTGGATAGTGCTAACATGATTTCCTGAAGGACATATTTCTTCAATCTTAAAACCTTCAAATATAAACTAATGACCATGTGGCAAGAACATATTTTTACACTACCAATCCATAAGCATCTTTGAAGCATGGGAAATAATGTACTGAAAATTTGATGTTTCTCAACCACATCTAGTATAATAACGCAGTTTGCACTTGGAAGAAAATCCCTCTATAAAATTATTCCATGAATGGAATTGAATGAAACAGAATCCCTACATGATGGGTTTATATTGTCAAACCTTGAAAGACTCCTTGAGGAAAAATTCACTACCTCATTATTCTTGGTCCAAATCGAAGAGAAAACAATGAGCTACAACATCTAGCTCCAACTAGGGATAGTTCTTTGGTAGAAAAGTATTGAGAACATGTATATCAGTGGCCTTAATGTGGCATGGATTCAGATCAAAATGGAAGCTGATCCCAGTCCAGAATATCTGAAAATTTCAAATTCCCTACAACCTATATCTTCCAAGATCTTTATTCTTGAACTAAAAATGTTAAAACAGAAATATTACAGTTGAAAAAAATAAAATTCTCATTTGTTAATCTTATTTATGTACATGTTCTTCTTATGTACAAGGTTTAATTTCTTTAAGTGAAATCCACCTTGCAATGGTATCATGTCAGTATTTGGGTGTTGGACCTAATACCTCTACGCTGCTGAAATTTAGAAATCAAAACAAGGATGTGCTATGAAAAATATTCAAACAAAAAACCTGATACATACCCCTTAAATAATATATGTTGATGACCAAAGAAAACTGGATCTTGAAAAAAAAATTTGTTTGTGTTGGTATTACTAAAAACTACACTTTATAGGTATGAATGTGGGGAACTTGATTGTCTCTTTTTTCTGACAACCATTCAGGCTGAAAAGAGAAATACAAGGTTTGTTCCCCATAATGTCAATTATTTTCATGGAATTTCAACTCTTGACCAAAATATTTGTCCTCCTACAATAACACTTGAGAACCTGAATTGGATTGTTCTTTATTCAAAAAATTACTAAAATCATAATGATTATAATTATCTACCATGCCTTCAAAGTGTTTTTCAGTTTTTGTAAGGAGTTGGTTATTTACATTCTCAGAATACTTGAATTCTTGCCTTTCGACAGTATGGAAATCCTCTTCCCACTTTTAAATCCCTTCCTTACATGCAAATCTACATTTTTCTACAAAAAAATCCCATTGTTTTCTTGGCAGTCCCTTTTGTTTTCAACAATACGTTTTCTTTGATAAGGAAGTTCTCCACAATCCCGTAGATTATCTTCAATATCTTGTGCAAAGAGAAGCATTTCCTCCATAATGCAAGGCTTCCTCTCCTTAAGATAAAATCAAAAGTCAATAGAATTAGCTACTGAATAATACACCATGGTAGCAACCTGAGGAGGTTGAATTTATTTTGGCATACTGAAATAAATTTTTTGAAGCCTCATATTAAATTCAGTGACTGATTCATTGCTCTTCATCAGGATAGTATATAATTCCAAAAGGTGCTTTTCATATGACTTTTTCTCACCATAATATCTAAGAAAGATATCTTCAAAACCTTGCCACGAATTAATTGAACTTGCTTGTAAATGCTAGAACCACTATTGATCTTCTCGCTTTAACGAATGACAAAACAACCTCAAAGCCATATCTTCATAAATACTTTGAAATTTTTCCAGAAAGTACTCAAATTCAAGGACATGTTGTTCATCTGTAACATCATCATTCTCTTCAGATATACTTGGTAGGAGTTTGAAGCCTGCTAAGGATACTGATGAATAATTGTGCGCAACTTCAGCAGTTTAAATATTTCCCTGGTTTTAAGCTGAAAAGAAGTGGGTTGCTTGTGAGGAAAAGTGGTGGCTGCCAAATATGATGAATCGTCTTCTTTCTGTTAAAACCTTGATTGATTGTCTTTATAAATTGTAATGCAGCAATTATCCCTCCTATCAAAGTTAGGAGATAAAGTTGTCCTATAAGAAGAAGAAAGGTCTTCTTTTTTCAATAAAGAATGTATTTTTTGGGCTTTACAATGTTCTAAGAAGATAAAATAGGAAATTGTTTGGGATTTAAAATTTGAAGGGAAAATTGTACCATAGAGGTGATAATAAAAAATAAAATTTCTTTTAAAAACATGTAAGTCTAATACCTGAACTTTTCATGTTGCTTCATCATTTTCATGTCGGCAAAAAAATTATTCAATGAAGTCTTCGTCAATGGAGTCACTAGGTGCATAATAAGTAGCCAATTATATGTATAAATCTTGTTCGCCATCAATAAATACATATTAATACCCGAGGAACAATAACTTCGTGCCTTTGTTCCCCGAAAATGGTGCCAAAATATGTTGTAACTCTCAGAAGACAGTTCCCGGTTGGGGGGGACCAGTGCCTGATACATGTTGAGAATGATTTTAAAAAATTAAAATAAATGGATGGAAGGGAAGGTCTTTAGGGCTTACAACCAAACCTTCTTTTTTTGAAACCCTAGACTTCCAAAGCAGAATGTACAAAGAAGCTTTGAGAGTTGCAGGGTGTTGTATTAAAGGTCTATAGAAGAAAATGAAGGAGACAAAGTTTGGGCATAGGAAATAAAGAATCTGTGCTTAAAATTTTTAGAGAGAATGATGGATGAAGAAGGGAAATATGAATGAGATTACTAGATGTGGAGTGCTTCATTAAGGGCTTTGAGATTAATTTTCATGAGCACAACCAAGTAAATTCATTAAAAACTAAACTAAGGCACCAACTGCATCCTACATAGTCCAAGAGAAGAAAAACATATATGAATATTGAAAAATAAAAGAAAACCATGACTACAACTTTGCAATGCTCGACTCAAACGGCAATATCATCTTCAAATTTCAAAGAGATTATTTTTTTTGAATTTCCATTCATGGGTGACTATGCCCTTATGAACCCTTAAAAATTGTAATTTTCCCACTTTTATTGTCCTACCCCATCCTAGTTATCTCAATTAGTTTCCAAAACTGATTCTTGAAACAATTTCGGGAACTGTTTCTCTCTTTTGTCAAAGATTTTTTGAAAAAATAGAATTACAAAATACTATATTATATTAAATTAAAACTTTGAAAATAAAAACCCCAACCCCTTTGAAAATTTTCAATACTAGTTCATCATTAATGCAATGTCAAATTATGCTCCAATAACAATTTTGGAAAACCATTTTTCCGCCCCAGGTCCACCTTTAGTGGTTTCTTGAATGAAGGGGAGGTGATGGCGTAAAGAGGAATAGTCGTCGATTTGTTTGATGAGTAGTTTGAGTATACTTCCCCGAGGATCACTTCATTTCTTATCCTCTGCACATTTTGTGCCACCGTAAGACCATTTATTTTTTACATGAATGATATCAACCAACGATTATGTTAGAATGTGCGAACATGAAAATCATATTCCTTTCATATGTTGCTCCTATCCTCTTCTTCTGTTGTCTATTTATTCCTAGAGAAAAATATTTTTTGTGTTTATTTTTTGGTTGGTATTTGTGTTGAAAATCATTTTTAGATATAACATCAGTCATTTTTTTCTTGAATAACTCTACAATTTTTGGACACCAAATATTGGTTTCATGGTTGTGGTGGGTGCTTCACATGCTTCCTTGATTGAGTGCATATCTATATTTGGTGTTGCCACATTCAATATGGGAGCATTTTGTTATCTAGCTAATAGCCAAATTATTGATTTATTTTTCCCTTTCTGACTTCACCCTTAGGAGGTTGCAAGTCATCTTCATAGTCAGGCATTCCCTCATAAGAAGGGAGAATGGTAGCAACAATAGGTGTACGAGTTCATTGCTGCTAAGAGAAAGAACCTCACTTGTGTTTCTTATATCTCGGGTCATATTTAACATTTCAAGGGATAGTTCTGCAGGTTCCACCTTGTGTCAATGATGTTTATCCTTATTTAGGAGTGTATTATATCCTCTTAATTATACTTCACTCGAAATAAGTATTCCGCTCTTTCTATGGTCATCATACATTTGAAATAATTCTACAAACGTCTTGTTCATTTTTTCTATATTAAGATGTGTGTCAAAACCTTCATATAAACACTTTCCCTTTGTACAAAATCAAAATGGAAAATTGTTAATATACAAATTGAATTCTAGTACAATGAGACTTTCATAGTGTGCAGGGTATTTTTATGAAAAATAGTGTTTAAATTAACTCATAAAATATCTAAAACCGCTTCGAATGTTTGGAAATTTCCCATGTTGAACTCAATTGGAGCCTTTCTGCACAAAACACAGATCGTGGAATTTTGAAATTTTGCTTCATTTTCCTACAATAATCTGTCGAAATTCACTCACTGGGCCACCTATGAAAATTAGTTTGCACAATAATTGATTTACATTTTAGTTTTTAGTTTCAGGTTCTGGATTTCATTCACAAATAATTGGAATCACAATCTCAACTCTTCTCCATATAGGAATATCAAAGTACACTAGTCACTTATTAAAACTATCAGTTAGAAAAATCAAATTGCAACTCCAACATTCTTTCAACTTCGGTGGGAACAACATTTTTCACAGTGCTCTTGCATACAAGTTGAGTTTCTCTTGATCTCCCATACTTGTCATCTTAATGAGGAATTTACCATTGGAAATTTTGAAGCCAAACTAACTAACCTCTTCCAGGAGACCACGAGATATGATACCCTCCGCTATTGTCTTTCTCATGTGTACAGATTCTCATGGATTGTTATATTTCTTGATGGGAGATATCCAAGTATGGAAGCATTGATGGGTAGTTTTCCACCGTTTTGACTTCTCAATATTGATATCAAGATCTGGATAGTTATTTTCTTCATGACATTGAAAATTTGACAACATGAAGTATATAATGAAAATTTTTAAAGTCACTTAATGCAAACTCCCAAGCAACGTATCAATATTTTTGGTGTCTTTCCATGCCATGAAGTTTTTTGAATTCTTAGCAACTTACACCAGAGTTTCAAGATTGTAGGTTAATCAACCCAACAAAGAATTATTTGATCCTCACATATCAAACTGTTGGAATTGAGACCATCACGTGAATTATAAAGGAAAAGACTTACAGAATGTTGTGAATACAATTAGGATTTTTCTCCAGTTATGAGCATGGTTTGTAAATTTAACCTGGAGCCACTGAAAGATGTTACAAATAGAATTTCCAAATATATTGTTGCCTTTCTTTTATTCTATATATTTAAGCAACTTCTTAAGTGCCTTAAATGAAACCAACCCGAATTTGTATGTAGAATTAGATAAGAATTTTTTTCAGTCTTTCGAGGAACCTTTCTGAATGTTCATACGTCTTGGATGAATTGAGCATTGATAGATGAATATCAAAACCTATTCTTGAACCTTCCATATATTGCATTAGATGTATTGGAAGAATTTCATTAAAATAGAAATAAACTACTATAAAAAATTCAATTCTGAATTTTTTAATTTCTACTGCAGTTATAGATTTATTTCTCCTACTTATTTCTACAATAAGGTATTTACAAAGCCCTTTCAACAAATTTTGAAATAAAAACTACCGCGGTTATCACTTAAGTACGTATAGAGAAAAGAACATTAAAATGCAAGCATAGGAACTAATCACGGTGACATAGTTATTTTTGGACAATTGTCCCTAGAAAAACCCAATGTGTGAAAACCGGTGCAGCAGATGAGGGTTTATATATTAATCTTCAGCATGAATTATTTACAAGAAAAGACTGGCAGAAATAAATGAGAAACTTCTTGAGATACACCTGAGATAAATTTTCTCCATACCTCTGGAGAACGTTCGACACTTGAGGGACTCACTGGCCCTCCCTATGTCACTTTCTATCACTCCTTTGTACCTATCTGGGAAAAGCCAGTGTGAGACTGCGTCACTATTGTGTGAGGCCTTTGTGCTGCTCCATATTGTTGCATCTTTACCTTTTCGCTTCCTTCTTTCCTTGAACCCTGGCATTGTTGATGCCCTCTGCTTCCTCTGCCCTGCAAATATCCCTCTGAAATTGAATTCTCTTTCTTCAGAATCGACTTCCCTTGGGTTGATGAATTTTTTCCAGGTTACTTTCTAAATGACCCTCAAGCCTTCTTTTATAATCTTCTTATTTATGAATTAATGACCCATATTAGAATTCTAATCAATGGCTAAGATTAATACTTGACTTGATCTTCGTTCTCTAGAAGATTCACACTCTATTTTATTAATACGCATTAATTATTTAATTTCCTTAAGTTTATACTTAGGGTCCCCATTAAAATAATTAATTATTTTAATAAAACATGAACCGAGTAGAATTTCCACAAATGGTTTATGGGTTCTTTGGAATACTTCTGTCTAATCCTCCTCACAAAATTTGAGACTTAGATCACTTTCCGATGCTACAAAAATGAACACTCCCTCTTAGCGAGGAAAGTGTTCAAGTAATGTTCTTGTTGCATACTGCTCTGACCCTGAAGAATCCTCTACGCTGTTGACGCTTGGTTGTTGATGCCCCTCATCTGCTGCCATACTGCCTTTTGTACTACTACCCATGACACTGCCTCATATGTACTGCAACTCCCTCTCAATTCTTCATCTCTCTATTTCTACTATTGAAATGGATTCTTGATCATCCCTATCTTCTCTATGAAGTAGAAAAATTGTCTTTCCCAGAGCTTTATTGAGGATGTATGCCACCTGGTCTCCTATAGGAGTGCATTGCAATTATAAAGCTTCACTCTGGACACAGTCTCTAATGAAATGACACCTGATGTCAATGTGCTTCGACCGATCATAGAACATGGGATTTTCAGAGAGCTTGATGCAACTCGGATTTTCACATAGAATGTTGGTCGCTTCCATCTTTCCCTTGAGTATATTCACAAGAAGCTTCCTAAGCCATATGGCCTCACACGAAGCAGTGCTTGCTGCCATATATTCCGCCTTAGTTGAGCTCAGAGCCACAGATTTGTGTTTCCTGCTGCACCAGGAAGTCATTCCTGATCCAACATTGAAGCAATACCCACTGGTACTTTTCCGATCTACTGGATTTCCAGCCCAATCTGTGTCAGTGAACCCACTCCATATGATGTCATTACCTCATGTGTATCTCAATCCAAGCTTGATTGTTCCCTACAGATATATGAGAATGTTCTTGGCTTCTGCCCAATGTGCCCTCCTTGGTTCCACCATGAACTAACTGAGGGTGTTGATAGCATAACGTATGCCTAGCCTAGTGTTGACCAGATACATCAAGGACCCTATAAGATCCCTATCCAAGGTAGGATCAGCCTTATCATCTTCAGAAGTACCAATCTTCTTCCAATTGGTGATCATTGGTGTGGCCATGGGTCTACAATATTCCATCTTTAACCTCTTCAAGTTTTCTGTAGTATATCTCCCTTGAACAAGGAATATCTCACCCTTCTGCTTCCAAACTTCCATCCCCAGAAAATAATGCATCATCCCTAGATCCTTCATGTCGAATTCTACAGCTAAATTCTCCTTGCAGTCCTTGATGAGCCTAGATGATCCTGTAGGGAATAGATCAGCTACCTACAACACTAATATCAGATGCTCATCACCTACTCTCAGATAGTATAGATTGGGATCTGCGTCACTCTTGATGAATCCCATTTGTTGTAAGTAGATATCAATTCGACCATACCAAGTTCCAGTGGCTTGCTTAAGTCTATACAAGACTTTCTTAAGCCTACACACATGATTCTTTTACTCATGCATCTCAAATCCCTCTAGTTGTTTGATATATACTTCCTCTTCTGTCACCCCATTCAAGAATACAACCTTGACGTCCATCTGGTGAATCTCCCATCCCATTTGTGCAATAAGGGATATCACGGATCTAATAGAAGTATATATGGCTACAGGGGCGAACGTCTCTTCATATTCTATCCCTTCCTTTTGAGCATTCCCCTTTGCCACAAACCTGACTTTAAACTTTTCTACACTTCCATCTACAACATATTTGATCTTGTAGATCCCTCTCTAACCCACAATTGATATGCCCTGAGGCCTAGGAACCACTTCCCAGACATCATTTTTCATGATGGAACTGCACACTTCCACCATTGCATCTACCCACACCTACTGCTGAGTTACCTCCTGAAAATTAGAGGGTTCCCAAACCTGGGCCACCAAGGCTTGGTATATGTTTGGTTGCATGCGTTGTCTCTTCTCATTTCTGGGGCCTCTGACAAACTCCTCTGCATCCCTTAGAATTTTTTTGTAATTCTCTACTTGTCCTACCACAGGTAGTGGGTGGCTCCACCTACTCCCCCTCTAACAAATATTCTAGAGATGAATCCCTTGGATCCTTTTTCCTTGGAGAAGCACTTGCGCTAACCTCAGTTGGTCGTAGTGGTTGGACCAGTGGGTCATCTTCAAACTGCGTTGCTGAAGGCAGTTCTTAGGATTTTCTGAAATCTCTTTCCTCCATGAACTTTACATCTCATCGTACTACAAAATTCCTGTTGCCATGATTGTAGATTATGTACGCCTCAGAATTTTCATTGTATCCCACCAGATACCCCTTTTTAGCAGTCATATCCAATTTCTTCCTCTTATTTTCGGGTACATAGCAGTATGCCACACTACCAAATATCCTAAAGTGGCTTACTTCTGGCTTCCTGCCAGTGAAGACACTTTCTGGAGTGATATTACCCAATGCATTCTGAGGAATCCTATTCTAAACATATACATCTATGTTACAAGCTTCAGCCCATAAAAATTTGGGCATGTCTTGATCACACAAAATTTCCCTTGTAGCCTCCACAATAGTTCTATTATTCCTTTCTGCAACTCCATTCTACTCCAGGTTATATGGAGCAGTTCACTCTCTTCTAATGCCTTCCCTCGCGTATAATTCTATGAAGTATTTATCAATGTATTCTCCACCATTATCTGATCACATTATCTTTATCCGCTTTCTTGTCATATTCTCAACCAGATATTTAAACTCCTTGAATCGGTCAAAGACTTCATCCTTGGTCTTTAGGAAGTAGATCCAATTTTTCATGGAATGGTAATCAATGAAGGTGAAGAAATATGTGGCATGACTAAGAGCTCTAGTGGAAATTGGTCTGCAGATGTCTAAGTGTATCAATCCTGACACACTCTTAACCCTATTTCTTCTTCTGGGGTAGGTTTCCTTAGCGTATTTCCCTAGTATGCACCCTCTGCAAACGTTATCTCGTTTGGTGCTCAAATCTGGAACTCCTCTGGAAGTCTTCTTGAGAATTATCAAAGCCCCATTGTGTAACTGCCCCATTCTCCTATGCCATATCTAATTCAAATCCTTCTCCTCACAACTTCCTATCAGTTCCATTGGAGATTTGAGTTTCAACTTATACAGTTTATTGCTCCTGACTCCGATTTGTGCCTTCTTCTTCCAACTCGGGTCTTTGACATATTCTCTTTTTCCAATTAAGTAGACGTCATAGCCCTTGTTTTGTAGCTAATACACTGAGAGTAAGTTCATTCCCAAACCAGGTACATGCAGCACATTGGTGGCTCAAATCTTATTTTCATCTTCAGTTTAAAACACTACAGTACCTCTCCCAACATGGGTACACTTGCCTTATTTCCCATGGTGATCTGAAAATTCACCTACTCTTCCTGGTAGCTTGAGAAGCATTCTCGTACTCTCATAGTATGTGAAGAAGCTCCAATATCAATGTACCAGACTTCAGGAGAAGCAAATCTTGATACGCAAGAAAATTATTCTTCTAGTCTGGAGGCTAATACGGAGATGTCGTAATCCCTTTGTTCTTCCATGCTTTCCCTTTTCTCTAGAGAGTTGCATGAAACCTTTCGAGTTGTTATTGCAGTAGCTCCTAGACTTCATTCCAATGCAGAGTCTCCAATCCTATTACTCAACACAGCTCTGATACCATGTGAAAAATTCAATTCTGAATTTCTAAATTTCTACTGCAGGTATAGATTTATTTCTCCTAATTATTTCCACAATAATGTATTTACAAAACCCTTTCATTAAATTTTGAAATAAACACTACTACAGTTATCACTCAAGTACATATAGAGAAAAGAAAATTGAAATGAAAGGATAGGAACCAATCACAATGACATAGTTATTTTTTGGACAATTGTCCCCGAAAAACCCTAGTGTGGGAAAACCAGTGCAGCAAATGAGGGTTTATATTAATCTTCAGTAGGAATTATTTACAAGAAAATGCTAGCAGAAATAACTGAGAAACTTCTTGAGATACACCTTAGATAATTTTTCTCTAGACCTTCGGAGAATTTCCAACACTTGAGGGACTCACAGGCCCTTCATGCATAACTCTTTGTGCATAGCTAGCCAGAGATTGAGTCACTACTGCATAAGGCCTATGTGTTGCTCCTGAGTGCTTCCTCTCTGCCCTTTTGCGTCCTTATTTCCTTGAACCCTTACAATGTTGATGCCCTCTGCTTCGTTCACCCTACAAATCTCCTTCTAAAAGCAAATTCTCTTTCTTCAGAATCGAATTCCCTTGGGTTGCTAAATGTTTTCCCAACTTACTTTCCAAATGACCCTCAAGCCTTCTTTTATAAACTTCTTATTGATGAATGAACAACCCATATTAGAAGTCCAATCAATGGATACGATTAAAATATGACTTGATCTTTGTTCTCTAGAAGTTTCACACTTTGTTTTATTAATATCCATTAATTATTTAATTTCCCTAAGTTTATACTCGATCCCCAATAAAATAATTAATGATTTTAATAAAACATGAACTGAGTGGAATTTCCACAAACGGTTTCTGGGTTCATTGGAATACTGGTGTCTAAGCCTCCTCACCAAATTTAAGACTTAGATCATTTTTCAATGCTACAAAAATCAACATCTACTTTCTAACACAGGTCAATTCTTATGCAATCAAAAACTTCTATTTTGCACCCCCTACAAGTATCTAAACATTCAGAGCTAAGATATATTAACACATTTTTGATAGTGTTGACATGACTACCTGAAGGACATCTTTCTTCAATCTTAAAACCTTCAAACATACACTAATTACCATGGGGCGGGAACACAATTTAACACTACCAAACAATGAGCAGCTTTGAATCATGGGAAATAATGTACTGACAATTTGATGTTTCTCAGACACATCTAGTACAATAATGCAATTTGAGCTTAGAATAAAATCCCTCTACAAAATTATTCCATTAATGGCATTGAATGAAACGTAATCCCTACATGATGGGTTTATATTGTCAAACATTGCAATACCCTTAAATGCATAATTCATTACCTCATTGTTCCTAGTCCGAATCCAAGAGGAAAAAATGAGCTACAACAATAAAAATGACAAGAACTCCTTTGTATTTATTGAAGCCTAAGGGGTCACAATATAATAAAAACCTACATAAAAATAATAATGTAAGGGCACAATAATAACAATAGTGGGTTTGTATGGGGCACAACAATAATAATATGGGGGCTACATCAGCATAACAACAATAATAAGGGGGATGCACATACAATAACAATGAGGGGGCTACATTAGTATTATAGGTACCTAGCATGCCCTTCTCTTCCAAGAAAGTGTTGTCCTCAACGCTAGAGTAGTTTTGGATGATTATGTATAAAGTTGTCATCCTCCCATGTGGAATCTTCAGCAGGTAAGTTCGTCCACTTAATGAGATGCTCTAATATTGATCGATTACGTAGCATATGGATTATTGTTTTCATGACTCCTTCAGGCTCAAATATGATTTTTCCTTCTTTGACAAGTTCTGGTGACATTGTTGGAATTGGAATCTTGTCACCTATAAACTTCTTTAAGCATGACACATGCAAAACTGTGTGTACTCGGGAAGATGCAAGTAGCTCCAATTTGTATGCCATAGTCCCAATATTTTGCAACACCTTGTAAGGACTGTAGTATTTGGGTGATAATTTATTATCCTTCTTAGTTTGATTGAGGGAATTTGTTTGTATGGATGTATTCGTAAAAATACACAGTCACCTACATCAAAACTTCTTTCAATGTGATGATGATCTTCCTATTTTTTCATTTGATTTTGCGCGAGAGTGATTTTATACTTTAAGAGTTGGTGAAATTGTTGTTGATGCATGATGTGATATTCCACTACTTGAACCTTAGACTTTTCTCTTCAATATGATGTGATAGATGTTGGATAATATCCATAAAGTGCCATAAATGGGGTCATTTTTGTTGCGGTATGGAAGGAAGTGTTATACCACCAATTAGCTAGAGGAAACCACTTGAACCATTGTGTTTTTTTATCATATGCAAAGCAAAGAATATATAATTCCAAAAAAAAAATCAATATCTTTGTTTTCCCATCATATTGAGGATGATAAGATGAGCTATGCTAATTGAGTACCAAGATAAGAAAATAATTTCATCCAAAAGTTTCTAGTGAAAATGGGATCTCTGTCACTTACTATAATCTTTGGGTCTCCATGAATATTTTGAATTGTTTCCATAAATGCACTAGCAACTCTGCCGGCTTATAAAGGATGAGATAATGCACAAAAGTGTGCATACTTGGTAATTCTATCAACTGCCACCATGATGACACTCTTTCCTTCATACTTGGGTAACGCTGTGATAAAATTCATTCATACCTCCTCCCAACGCTGACTTGGAATGGATAGAGGTTATAACAGACCTCAGGTCTTAATTGTCTCAACTTTATTTTGATGGAAAGCCAAAAATTATACCACAAAATTTTGAATATAAGATTTAAGGTCATTCCAAAAAAAAAATCGTCTTGACCCTGTGGTAAGTTTTTAAAAATCTGGAGTGTCCTCATAAGGGAGAGGTGTGTAATTCCAAATCTTTTATTTGAGTTGGGAATTATTACAAATATATAAGTGATCTTTCTACCTTAATGAATCATTTTTCTAGCTAAATGTATCAGATGTACTAGGATCTTGCTGCAACTTTTGAATGAGTGTCCACACGTCTTCATCACACTTCTATTCATCTCTTTATTTGGTTATCCACTCAGGTTGGATAATAGAAATAGCACAAATAAATGCTTCCACATCTTCCTCCTTTCTTTAGAGTGCATCTGCAACAAAAATTTTCTTCCCTTCTTTGTATATGATTTCAAATTCATAATCCAACATCTTTGTGACCCATTTTTTTTTCTCCTCTAAAGATAATCTTTATTCCAAAAATTATTTAATACTATCATGGTTTTTTTTTTACCTTGAATTGTATTCCCATTAAGGTTGGCATTGCTTTAGTGCATGTAGTATTTCCAACATTTCCTTCTCAAAAATAATTTTGTGTAAATAATTTCCTTTGATTGGATGACTTTCAAAAGCAACGATTCTTCCTTATTGCCTTAAAACTGCACCAATTCCATTTAATGAGGCATCACATTCCACAATAAATATTTTTGTGAAGTGTGGCGCTAAGAGCGGTGCTTGGCACATTACCTCTTTAAGATATTTAAATGCCTTAGTTTCTTATGGATTCCAATAAAATGCATATTTCTTCAGTAATGATGTTATAGGTGTCGATATTCTCCCTTAATTCTTAACAAACTTGCGATAATACCCTATCAATGTTAGGTCCTTATATCACTAGTATAGTCCCTTATTATTGTTAGTGTAACCCCCTTATTGTTATTATTGAACCCTTGTAACCCCCATTTTGTTATTATTGTGCCCTTAAATTAGTATTGTTAGGTCGGCTAGGATTACATTGTGGCCCACTAGGATTACATTATGGCCCCATGGACTCCTATATATAGAAAGGGGGTTTTGTAAATTGTATCATCCAAGAATTGTTCATTTATGTAATGTATTGGAGGTTTCCCCCTCGAAGTGGCTCATTTCTAAGGCGTTGATATCTCTTTTCTTCTCTTTTTGGAGCTGGTTACACAACATTTGGTATCTGAGCTTTGGATTCTAGGGTTTCGCTGCTCCAAACAGGTCATCGTGGCATTTTCGCTATAACTTTTTTTCTACGAAGTTTCAGAAGCTGAAATTTTTAGGGTGTGAAGATGAAATCCTGAGGAATATTTTCTAAATATTTTAGAGCTTGGTTCGCAATATTTTCGGAGATATGATCTGTGGAAGTTAGATCTTTTTTCAGGCTCATAAACAGGTCATCGTGGAATTTGCGCTATAAAGTTTTTTCTAAGAAGGTTCAGAATCTGAAATTTGTATGGTGCGAAGCTGAAATCCTGAGGAAATTCATCAAAAAAATTTAGAGCTTGGTTCACAATATTTTTGGAGATATGATCTGTGGAAGGTAGTGCTTTTTCAGGCTCCTGAATTTCATCTCAAAGAGGTGATCGTGGGAAAAGTTCAATAACTCTCTCTCTGGGTATCGGATTGGAGTGCCGTAAAAATTGGTCACAATTAAACGGACTGTAGTTTCTTAGCTATCAATTTCAGAGACAAAGGAGGAAACAGTGACACGTGTCTAGCCCATGTTCGCTCATTAAACCATACCAGGGTCATTGTGGGAGATCGACACAACTTTGTCTTGAGAATCCAACTGGGTTTTATGGCATTAAAAGAGAACGCGTTGTGGCTAATTCAATGTATGAATTTCAGATATTGGTGAGCTGCAATCACGTAGATAATAATTTCTAATATCGAGCTCCTCAAAGCAAGTAAAAGGTGTGGGTTTTTTTTTTTTTCCTATCACAGTCTTGTTTGAAGAATCAAGTTGAATTGACTGGGTAAGGGCTCATTTTCTGGAATATATATCAACATTGAGCTCCAAAATGGCCCCTAAAAAGAATTCAAAACTCATTAAGCCTGAAGGCTCCACCGTGACACATAAACATCTATCAGCTACAACATGACATATCAAAATTACAAGAGCAAGTGCAACAAATTTCACTTGCAGAAGAACAACAAAAAATGAAATGGAAGTTTTGAAGAAGGGCGTGAAACGATGATGTCGAAGTGAAAAGGGAAGCTAAGATTAATGGTTTGGAAGCTAAGATGGATGGCATGGAAGTGGGCATGGAAGCTAAGATGGATGACATGGAAGCTAAGATTGATGAAAAAATGAAAGACAACATGGAAAACATGAAGAAAGATCTAAAAGTAGACATCAAAAGTTTGGGAAAGTTGATACAAGAAATGTTTCCTAATGGTGAAAAGATAGTAGAGGAAACTCATGATGAGAACAAAATAAATGTTAATCGTGATTTCATAAAATCTAATGTTGGCGGGAAGAACCACCATATTCCAAAAATGGATAAGAGGAAGTTTGATGGAAAGGATCCTGTAACATGGATACTACAGATGGAGCAATATTTTGATCTCCATAACGTGCAAAACACACAAAAGGTACGCATTGCAACTTTACATTTAGAACAAAATACATTTGTATGGTATCGATAGCTTTGCTCCCGTAAAAAAATTGTCACTTGGTCAATTTTTACAGAGGAAATGATAGCACATTATGAGGATACAAAGAGCAACACCTTCTTTAGCCAATTGATAAATCTCAAACAAAAGGGTTTAGTGGGGCAGCACATTGAGGACTTCCAAAAATTGAATATAAGGGTAACTGATATTCCAGAGGACCACAAGATCGATCTCTTCATAGGCACTTTAAAGGATAACATCCAACATGAAGTTTGTGTTTTGGAACCAGATTCATTGGAGAAGGCATTCAGGTTGGCAAGAAAAGTTGAATGTAAAATAATGGCGACAAGGAAGCCTACCACTCAATTTTATAAAGAAGGAAGTGTTGCTACGCCTAGATTTCCACAACCTACAAGGTTGACACCACAACAATTGGAAGAAAAAAGAGCAAAAGGGCTTTACTACAGTTGTGATAGAAAATACACTAAAGGTCATAAGTGTGCTGAGAAGAAATTATTTTACATAGATTGTGAAGAGGAAGAAGAAAATGAACAAGAAGAGGATATACACCAGGAACCAACCCTAGAAGAGAAAGAAATGAATCCGACCATATCGTGTAATGCACTGGCAGGAATTACCACTCCTCAACTCTCAAGATAGAAGGACAAATCAAGAAGAAAAAGGTAATAGTGTTGATTGATTCAGGTAGCACCCATAATTTTATTCATTGTAAGGTAGCCAAGGAATTAAATTGTTTCCTATACCCAGCACCAGAATGTCAAGGGATGGTTGCAAATGGAGGAACTATAAATTGCTCTGGAAAATGCCATAATATCAAGCTAACCATGGGGGAATATGTATTGACTAGTCCAATGCTTTCTATTCCTATGGGAGGTGCTGATGTTGTACTAGGAGTACAATGGTTACAATCTTTGGGGACGGTAGCTTTTAATTTTCAAGAACTTTTCTTGAAATTTTTTTCAGAAGGAAAGGAAGTCGAATTACGGGGTATTGAAGGGAAGCCAGGAAGGATAATAAGCTCTAATGTCATGACAAAGCTTCTAAATAAAGAACAACGAGGCGTAATCGCACAATTATGCTCTCTAGAAGTTCCGACATCAAAATCATCTATTTCTGCAGATCTCCAACAAGTCTTGGACAATCATTCCAAGGTGTTTCAAACTCCCAAAGGACTCCCACCTATTCGTGATCATGATCATGCTATTCATTTGATTCCAGGAAGTGTTCCTCCAAACATCAGGCCTTATAGATATCCTTACTTCCAAAAGAGCGAAATTGAACGTATGATCGCAGAAATGTTAGAGGCGGGTATAATTCAACCTAGTCAAAGTTCTTTCTCTGCTCCTGTAGTATTGGTACACAAGAAGGATGGATCATGGCGAATGTGTCGGGATTATAGGGAGCTCAATAAGCTCACCATTAAAGACAAATTTCCCATTCCTGTGATTGATGAATTATTGGATGAATTACATGGAGCAATTTATTTTACCAAGTTGGATCTTCATTCAGGATATCATCAAATTAGAATGAAGACTAAATATATTCCAAAAACAGCATTTCAACTCATGAGGGTCATTATGAATTTTTGGTCATGCCTTTTGGCCTTACCAATGCACCTTCTACATTTCAAGGGTTGATGAATTCCATTTTCAAACCCTTCCTTAGAAAATTTGTGCTAGTATTTTTTGATGATATACTAATCTACAGCAGGTCTTGGAAGGATCATGTTGAACATGTTGACAGGGTGCTCAAACTATTGCAGGAGAAACAACTATATGCAAAAAAGTCCAAATGTTTCTTTGGAGTACAAGAGGTGGAATATCTGGGTCATATTGTATCTCACGAGGGTGTTAAAGTGGACCCTAACAAAATTAAAGCTATTAAGGAATGGAAAGTTCCCACAACCATAAATCAGTTGCGAGGATTTCTCGGGTTAACAGGGTATTATCGCAAGTTTGTTAAGAATTATGGGAGAATAGCAGCACCTCTAACAACATTATTGAAGAAAGATGCATTTTCATGGACTCCCGAAGCAACTAAGGCCTTTGAACGTCTTAAAGAGGCAATGTGCCTAGCACCGGTCTTAGCTACACCAGACTTCACAAAAACCTTTATTGTGGAATGTGATGCCCCAGGAAATGGAATTGGTGCAGTTTTAATGCAGGAAGGAAGACCCATTGCTTTTGAAAGTCGTCCAATCAAAGGAAAGTATTTACAGAAACCTATTTATGAGAAGGAAATGTTAGCAATACTGCATGCACTAAAGAAATGGATAACTTACCTAATGGGAAGACACTTCAAGGTAAAAACTGATCATGATAGTCTTAAACACTTTTTGGAACAAAGACTATCTTCAGAAGAGCAGCAAAATGGGTCACAAAGATGTTGGGTTATGACTTTGAAATAATCTACAAAAAAGGAAAGCTTAATGTTGTTGCAGATGCACTCTCAAGAAAGAATGAAGAGGTGGAAGCATTGCTTTGTGCCATTTCTATTATCCAACCAGATTGGATAACCCAAGCAAGAGATGAATGGAAGAAGGACAAAGATGTATGGACACTCATTCAAAAGTTGCAGCAAGATCCTAGTACATCTGATACATTTAGTTGGAAAAATGATTCCTTATGGCACAAAGATCGCTTATATCTTTGTAAGAATTCCCAACTAAAACAAAAAATTCTTCTGGAATTGCACACCTTCTCCTTTAGGAGGACACTCAGGATTTTTAAAAACTTACCACAGGGTGAAGAAAGAATTTTTTTGGGATGGCCTTAAATCTGATATTCAAAATTTTGTGGCAGAATGTTTGGTTTTCCAACAGAATAAAGTGGAGACAATTAAGACCCCGTGACTTCTACAACCTTTATCCATTCCAAGTCAACGTTGGGAGGAGATTTCAATGGATTTTATCACAGGTTTACCTAAGTCCGAAGGAAATAATGTCATCATGGTAGTAGTTGATAGACTTACCAAGTATGCACACTTTTGTGCATTATCTCATCCATTTAAAGCAAGTACAGTTGCTACTACATTTATGGACAGAATTCAAAAGCTACATGGAAGCCCAAGGGTTATTGTGAGCGACAGAGATCCCATTTTTACTGGAAATTTTTGGATGGAGCTATTTTCTTGTTTGGGTACTCAATTAGCTCATAGCTCATCTTATCATCCTCAATCTGATGGTCAAACTGAGATAGTAAATAAATGTTTGGAAGGAAATCTTCGTTGTTTTGTATCTGATAAACAAACACAATGGGTCAAGTGGTTACCTCTTGCTGAATGGTGGTATAACACTTCCTTCCATACTGCAGCAAAAAAGACCCCATTTATGGCACTTTATGGATATCATCCACCATCCATCACATCATCTTTAAGGGAAAATTCGAAGGTTCAAGCAGTGGAAGATCACATCGAGCATCAACAAGAAGTTCTCCAACTCTTAAAGGATAACCCGAATTTGGCACAAAATCGAATGAAACAACAGGCAGATCAACATCGCAGCGAGAGAAGTTTTGATGTAGAAGATTGGGTATTTTTACGGCTACAACCATATAAACAAATGTCCCTCAAGCAAGCTAAGAAGGATAATAAATTATCGCCAAAGTACTATGGTCCTTACAAGGTGTTGCAAAAGATTGGTACTATGGCATAGAAATTGGAGCTTCCTGCTTCTTCGCGAGTACATCCAGTTTTCCATGTTTCATGCTTAAAGAAGGTTATAGGTGAAAATCTTCCAGTTCAAACAATATTGCCAGAACTTGAGGAGGAAGGAAAAATCATATTGGAACCTAAAGCGGTCACAGAAACAAGAACTCGAAAACTACGTAATCGATCAATTTCAGAGTGTCTCATCAAGTGGAAGAACTTACCCATTGAAGATTCTACATGGGAGGATGAGAATTTTATACAGAAGCACCCAGAGCTACTCAAGCGTTGAGGACAACACTTTTTTGAAGGAGAGGGGAATGTTAGGTCCCTATATGACTAGTATAGTCCCTTATTGTTGTTAGTGTAACCCCCTTATTGTTATTATTGTACCCTTGTAACCCCCATTTTGTTATTATTGTGCCCTTAAATTATTATTGTTAGGTCGGCTAGGATTACATTGTGGCCCACCAGGATTACATTATGGCCACATGGACTCCTATATATAGAAAGGAGGTTTTGTAAATTGTATCATCCAAGAATTGTTCATTTATGTAATGTATTGGAGGTTTCCCCCTCGAAGTGGCTCATTTCTAAGGCGTTGATATCTCTTTTCTTCACTTTTTGGAGCCGGTTACACAACAAAGGCTCCAACCTCACGTATTGGTTAATCGAAAGCTATCAAGCTGCAACTTGATAGGGAAGCTCCAACTTCCTCAATTTATCAAACTGAGTGTTTGCTGATTTACCTGAGATATCAGCTCTGTTCTGTAGCTTCTCTTTCTTCTCTTCTTTTCTTAATCTTCTCTGTCCCACACTTCTATATTCTGCCTTCTCTAGATTTACTCTCTCTAACCTCTTTTTGCATATCAAGATGATATTGTTTATAAGGATTTTCTTGTGACTGTTAGCATTCCTTAATGAATTTGGAATGGACAGCCATGACTCTTTTCTTTTTGCCTTTTCATTTCTTTCACTCGCTCATTCAGAAAATATAACAACATGCATTAATTTCAATATTACAGTGGGAGCTTTGTTTTCCTCAGGAGACTTTCCAATGCATCACAAACAATAAAAAATCAATTAAAAACATTTACATTCAAATTACAATGAGAATTCCAGCTCAACTCATTTAGTATTTTGGCTTTTCTTTGACTATGTTTGTCTTTTCTATGACTGTGCTTTATCTCTTTTCAGCTCTGTTTGCTTTTCTATCCTCTGTTGTGGTGTAACTACTGCATACATGTAACTGAGCTTTTTATACCAGCTGACTGTAAATCGGGCATTTTCTAACGCTTTTGTACTTAGAAAATGTCTTGTTGATGTGGAACATTCCACAAGCGGAACATACATACACCACAATTGTTTTATGTTCACAATCGCCCTCCACCCTGGGCCAAGGCCTGTGGGTCCACAGCCCATGCGGCATAATTTAATACAACCGCAAACACAACTTCAGCTCTTGGCTTAATTATAAGATGTTTTAATCATATAATCTGCCCTTTTAATAAAACTTAACACACTCTCGGCGTAATAGAAAAAAATTTGTTTAATACATAGAATGTCCTTTCGGGCCCACCATCCGAGCTTGCATTGTCCTCCAATTGCGATTGATCCCAATCGCAACTCGAATACTCCCGATGTGATTTTTGTATTATCTTTCCGATGCGATTGACCACTCCTGCTTCGATTGCGATTGATCGCTCCTGCTCCGATTGCAATTGATCGCAATCTCGACTCAAATACTCTGATGTGATTGAGTCTTTATCCCAGAACTCAACCATATATGAATCCTGATTTATAGACCTATCGGGTCCGGAACTTAATCGCAATCACAAGTTCCTGTATGGACGTTTTGATCCCTTTATATTCTCCGATGCGATTAGATTGTTCCGATGCGATCATGTCGGACTTCAATTACTTGTTACTCATGGTTTATAAGCCCATCGGGTCTGGGCTTCAATCGCAATCACAATTTTTGGTTGGATGTGATCCGCTGCCAACTTTTTCCGATGCGATTGATGAGGGTCCCACCTTATGGTACTTTTTTTCTTTTAATCTCGCACTACATATGGCTATACATATGTATATATATATATGCTTTAGTCCTTTGTATATAAAGTGCAATATATACTTTACCGCTGGAGTATACAATTCCCGGAATGAGATTTATATTATATATGCATTACATTTCCGCTTGGGTTATGATTCCCGGAATGAGATTTATATATATATGCATTACATTGTCGCTTGGGTTATGATTCTGGGGAGATTTATTTATATACATATACATATATATATATATATATATATATATATATATATATATATATATATATATATATATATATATATATATATATATATATATATATATATATATATATACTTTGCTGGTCCAATGTTTAGTGTATCTTCTGTTGGGGTAGTAGATGTATTCTTAATAATAGGCCGTGTCTCTTCCTCTCCGTCGCTTTTGTCGCTCTCGCTCTCGCGCCTTACCTCTCGATAACAAGCCTCCCTCTATTATATTCGCTTCTCCTCGCGCTCCTATTCTTTCCTCGCCCTCTTTGATCGTCTCCGTCTTTGCTCCCTCCTTTTCCCGTCTCCCTCGTCTTGTGCCGCTCCTTTGCCATCAATGAGAACATTTCCAACATGGTTGTAGCCGTAAAAATACCTAGTCTCCTACATCAAAACTTCTCTCGCTGCGATGTTCATCTTCCTATTGTTTCATTCAATTTTGTGCCAAATTCAGGTTATCCTTTAAAAGTTGGAGAACTTCTTTTTGACGCTCAATGTGATCTTCCAATGCTTGAACCTTCGAATTTTCTCTTAAAGATGATGTGATGGATGGTGGATGATATCCATAAAGTGCCATAAATGGGGTCATTTTTGCTACAGTATGGAAGGAAGTGTTATACTACCATTCAGCGAGAGGTAACCACTTGACCCATTGTGTTTGTTTATCAGATACAAAACAACGAAGATATCCTTCCAAACATTTATTTACTATCTCAGTTTGACCATCAGATTGAGGATGATAAGATGAGCTATGAGCTAATTGAGTACTCAAACAAGAAAATAACTCTGTCCAAAAATTTCCAGTAAAAATGGGATCTCTGTCGCTCACAATAACCCTTGGGCTTCCATGTAGCTTTTGAATTCTGTCCATAAATGTAGCAGCAACTGTACTTGCTTTAAATGGATGAGATAATGCACAAAAGTGTGCATACTTGGTAAGTCTATCAACTACCACCATGATGACACTCTTTCCTTCGGACTTAGGTAAACCTGTGATAAAATCCATTGAAATCTCCTCCCAACGTTGACTTGGAATGTATAAAGGTTGTAGAAGTCCTGGGGTCTTAATTGTTTCCACTTTATTCTGCTGGCAAACCAAACATTCCGCCACAAACTTTCGAATATCAGATTTAAGGCCATCCCAAAAAAATTCTTTCTTCACCCTGTGGTAAGTTTTTAAAAATCCTGAGTGTCCTCCTAAAGGAGAAGTGTGCAATTCCAGAAGAATATTTTGTTTTAGTTGGGAATCCTTACAAAGATATAAGCGATCTTTGTACCATAAGGAATCATTTTTCCAACTAAATGTATCGGATGTACTAGGATCTTGCTGCAACTTTTGAATGAGTGTCCATACATCTTTGTCCTTCTTCCATTCATCTCTTGCTTCGGTTATCCAATCTGGTTGGATAGTAGAAATGGCACAAAGAAATGCTTCCACCTCTTCATTCTTTCTTGAGAGTGCATCTGCAACAACATTAAGCTTTCCTTTTTTGTAGATTATTTCAAAGTCATAACCCAACACCTTTGTGACCCATTTTTGTTGTTCTTCTGAAGATAGTCTTTGTTCCAAAAAGTGTTTAAGACCATCATGATCAGTTTTTACCTTGAAGTGTCTTCCCATTAGGTAAGTTCTCCATTTCTTTAGTGCATGCAGTATTGCTAACATTTCCTTCTCATAAATAGGTTTCTGTAAATACTTTCCTTTGATTAGACGACTTTCAAAAGAAATGGGTCTTCCTTCTTGCATTAAAACAACACCAATTCCATTTCCTGAGGCATCACATTCCACAATAAAGGTTTTTGTGAAGTCTGGCGTAGCTAAGACCGGTGCTAGGCACATTGCCTCTTTAAGGTGTTCAAAGGCCTTAGTTGCTTCAGGAGTCCATGAAAATGCATCTTTCTTCAATAATGTTGTTAGAGGTGCTGCTATTCTCCCATAATTCTTAACAAACTTGCGATAATACCTTGTTAACTCGAGAAATCCTCGCAATTGCTTTATGGTTGTGGGACTTTCCATTCCTTAATGGCTTTAATTTTTTTAGGGTTTACTTTAACACCCTCGTGAGATACAATATGACCCAGATATTCCACCTCTTGTACTCCAAAGAAACATTTGGATTTTTTTGCATATAATTGTTTCTCCTGCAATAGTTTGAGCACCCCGTCAACATGTTCAACATGATCCTTCCAAGACCTGCTGTAGATTAGTATATCATCAAAAAATACTAGCACAAATTTTCTAAGGAAGGGCTTGAAAATGGAATTCATCAACCCTTGAAATGTAGAAGGTGCATTGGTAAGGCCAAAAGGCATGACCAAAAATTCATAATGACCCACATGAGTTCGAAATGTTGTTTTTGGAATATCTTCAGTCTTCATTCTAATTTGATGATATCCTGAACGAAGATCCAACTTGGTAAAATAAATTGCTCCATGTAATGCATCCAATAATTCATCAATCACAGGAATGGGAAATTTGTCTTTAATGGTGAGCTTATTGAGCTCCCTATAATCCGGACACATTCGCCATGATCCATCCTTCTTGTCTACCAATACTACAGGAGCAGAGAAAGAACTTTGACTAGGTTGAATTATACTCGCCTCTAACATTTCTGCAATCATACGTTCAATTTCGCTCTTTTGGAAGTAAGGATATCTATAAGGCCCGATGTTTGGAGGAACACTTCCTGGAATCAAATGAATAGCATGATCATGATCACGAATAGGTGGGAGTCCTTTGGGAGTTTCAAACACCTTGGAATGATTGTCCAAGACTTTTTGGAGATCTGCAGAAATAGATGATTTTGATGTTGGAACTTCTAGTGAGCATAGTTGTGCAATTACGCCTCATTGTTCTTTCTTTAGAAGCTTTTTCATGACATTAGAGCTTATTATCTTTCCCAGCTTCCCTGCAATACCCCGTAATTCGACTTCCTTTCCTTCTGAAAAAAATTTCAAGAAAAGTTCTTGAAAATTAAAAGTTACCATCCCCAAAGATTGTAACCATTGTACTCCTAGTACAACATCAGCACCTCCCATAGGAAAGGAAAGCATTGGACTAGTCAATACATATTCCCCCATGGTTAGCTTGATATTATGGCATTTTTCAGAGAAATTTATAGTTCCTCCATTTGCAACCATCACTTGACATTCTGGTGCTGGGTATAGGAAACAATTCAATTCCTTGGCTACCTTACAATGAATAAAATTATGGGTACTACCTGAATCAATCAACACTATTACCTTTTTCTTCTTGATATGTCCTTCTATCTTGAGAGTTTGAGGAGTGGTGATTCCTGCCAATGCATTACACGATATGGTCGGACTCATTTCTTCCTCTTCTTGGGTTGGTTCCTGGTGTATATCCTCTTCTTGTTCATTTTCTTCCTCTTCACAATCTATGTAAAATAATTTTTTCTCAGCACACTTATGACCTTTAGTGTATTTGCTATCACAACTGTAGCAAAGCCCTTTTGCTCTTTTTTCTTCCAATTTTTGTGGTGTCAACCTTGTAGGTTGTGGAAATCTAGGAGTAGCAACACTTCCCTCTTTATAGAAGTGAGTGGTAGGCTTCCTTGTCGCCATAGTTTTACATTCAATTTTTCTTGCCAACCTGAATGCCTTCTCCAATGAATCAAGTTCCAAAATGTGAACTTCATGTTGGATGTTATCCTTTAAAGTACCTATGAAGAGATCAATCCTGTGTTCCTCTGGAATATCAGTTACCCTTATATTCAATTTTTGGAAGTCCTCGATGTGCTCCCCCATTAAACCCTTTTGTTTGAGATTTATCAATTGGCTAAAGAAGGTGTTGCTCTTTGTATCCTCATAATGTGCTATCATTTCCTCCATAAAAATTGACGAAGTGACAATTTTTTTACGGGAGCAAAGCCATCGATACCATACAAATGTATTTTGTTCTAAATGTAAAGTTGCAATGCGTACCTTTTGTGTGTTTTGCACATTATGGAGATCAAAATATTGCTCCATCTCTAGTATCCATGTTACAGGATCCTTTCCATCAAAATTCCTCATATCCATTTTTGGAATATGGTGGTTCTTCCCACCAACATTAGAGTTTATGAAATCACGATTAACATTTATTTTGTTCTCATCATGAGTTTCCTCTACTATCTTTTCACCATTAGGAAACATTTCTTGTATCAACTTTGTCAAACCTTCCATGTTTTCTTTTAGATCATTCTTCATGTTTTCCATTTTAGCTTCCATGTCATCCATCTTAGATTCCATGCCAGCTTCCATGCCATCTATCTTAGATTCCACGCCTTTCTTCAAACCATCCATATTATTCTTCAAACCATCCATATTATTCTTCACGCCATCCATCTTCGATTCCACGCCTTTCTTCAAAACTTCCATTTCATTTTTTGCTACTCTTTGCGAGAGCGAAATTTGGTGCACTTGCTCTTGTAATTTTGATAGATCATGTTGCAATTCTTCATCTTCATGAGTCATAGTAGAGCCTTCTGAAGGCTTAATGGGTGTTGAATTATTTTTATGGGGAATTTTTTAGAACCCAATACTGATATCTATTCTACAATATGCCCTTGGAATCAATTCAAATTGATTCTTCAAACAAGACTTATGCAATTCGGAAAACAAATACACACCTTTTTCTTGCTTTTGAGGAGCTCGATATTGAAATTGGATTATCTCTATGATTGCGGCTCTTCAATATCCAAAATTTTGAACTGAGGTAGCCTTCTGAATTATCTTTAAAATTCCACAGGTCTGACTTGATTTGGATTCTCCAAGGCACATTTATGTCCAATATCCCACAATGACCTAATTATGGACTGGTTCAGTAGAGCGAACTTGTAGGAATTTCCACGTGTCACTTTTTCGTCTTTTAGCTCTAAAATTGATAGCCAAGAAACTTCAATCCGTCTAATTGCGACCAATTTTTACGGCACTCCAATCCGATGCCCAGAGAGAGATTTATTGAAATTTTCCCATGATCACCTCTTTTAGATGAAATTCAGGAGCCTGAAAAAGCACTACCTTCCACAGATCATATCTCCAAAAATATTGTGAACCAAGCAGATCATTTTTGACGCGTTTCTCTTAGGATTTCGGCTTCGCACCCTAAATATTTCAGCTTCTGAAACTTCGTAGAAAAAAATTTATAGCGAAAATGCCACGATGACCTGTTTGGAGCAGCGAAACCCTAGAATCCAAAGCTCTGATACCAAATGTTGTGTAACCAGCTCCAAAAATAGAAGAAAAGAGATATCAACTCCTTATAAATAAGCCACTTCGAGGGGGCAACCTCCAATACATTACATAAATGAACAATTCTTGGATGATATAATTTACAAAACCTCCCACTATGGACTCGGTTCAAGAGAGCGAACTTGTACTACATGCCACATGTCACCTGCTTCATCCTTCTCGCCTCGAAATTGGTATCCAAGAACCAAATTCCATGTACTTGCGACCACTTTTTTACGGTGCTCCCATTTGATGCTCGTAGAGAGTGTTATGAAACTTTTTCCCACAATCACCTCTTTGAGATGAAATTTGGGAGCCTGAAAAGCACTACCTTCCATAGATCATATCTCCGAAAATTTTGCGAACCAAGCTCTGAAATGTTTTGACGCGTTTCCTCAGGGTTTCAGCTTCATACCATAAAAATTTGACATTCTGAACCTTTGTAGAAAACAATTTATAGCGAAAATTCCACGATGATCTATTTAGAGCAGCGAAACCCTAGAATCCAAAGCTCTGATACCAAATGTTGTGTAATCAGCTCCAAAAATAGAAGAAAAGAGATATCAACGCCTTAGAAATAAGCCAGTTCAAGGGGGAAACCTCCAATACATTACATAAATGAACAATTCTTGGATGATACAATTTACAAAACCTCCTTTTCTATATATAGGAGTCCATGGGGCTACAATGTAATCCTAGTGGGGCCACAATGTAATCCTAGCCGACCTAACAATAATAATTTAAGGGCAATAATAATAACAATATGGGGGTTACAAGGGTACAATAATAACAATAAGGGGGTTACACTAAAAATAATAAGGGACTATACTAGTAATATAGGGACCTAACATTACCCAAAAATATATTCAAACAAACGAAATAAATATTATTTTCATACAATTTTTAAATAATATTAAAATAATTAAAAAAAAAACCATTCAAATTTAAATTTAAATCTAAATCTAAATCTAAACATATAAAAAAAATATTACCTTTCACACATACAATCTATATATCTATCTATCTATATATAAAAAATATTTTTAGGATAATTAATAAATGAAATGTTTTTTTACAATAAAATTTCTAATAAAACTGTAATTCATAAGTGTTTAAAATATGCCTTTAAATGCATATATATATTTAGCACCATAAAAATTATAAATAACTTAAAGTTTTTATGATTTTAAAAAATCTATGTTAAATTTTATATCAATTTTAAAAAACAAAGTTAAAAATAATAAATCGTCCTTACTATTTTATATTTATATTTATTTTTATTTTATTTTCATCAAAACAAATATTTATTTTTATTAATTGTTTATAAACATGTTACCTTAGAAATTAGAATTGATATTGATATTGTTAACAAAACTTGATATTGACATATTAACTAACAAACAAACAAACAAGCAAAATTTAGGTTTATATCATACTTCTATTTATTTTGCTTTTTCTTATAAGTCAATGCTATTTTCCCTTAATTTTGGTATGCATATGTTATTAGAAGTTAATTCAAATTTAGATCCCATTTATATTTATGTCTATTTATACTTATGCGTATTTTTTGTTTTTTTGTTTTTGGTCTTTGGGGAATTTTTTTTTTTTTCTAAGTAAGACAAAGATCTATTAATAAAACATATGGTACAAGGAGGCTTTGGCCTCAGCACTTCAGGCCAACATCAGTGGCATATATCCAACAAAACAACAAAAATGGAGCTGCCCACGAGGGGAAACCAACCCA
The DNA here is from genome assembly GCA_034641835.2 of Pinus albicaulis. Classification (NCBI taxonomy): domain Eukaryota; kingdom Viridiplantae; phylum Streptophyta; class Pinopsida; order Pinales; family Pinaceae; genus Pinus; species Pinus albicaulis. The sequence continues at coordinate 368,610,814 of CM076579.1, forward strand.
TATAGAGTTTTTAGCGCTACCTCTATAGAGGAAACCAACGGCATATAGACATAAGTAAATGTACCAAGCATAGAACTAAGCAGCTAGCAAAACTAATAAACTAGAGTTCTTGACCCAGAAAATACCTGAGATTCTAAGCGTCATGAAAAGATGGGGTGGTTCTTCAACAATAAGACATTTGTACTCATCATCTTCTGCAAATTGGGGGCCATGGGGAGGCGCCACAGCATCATCACCAGTTCCTCCGTCCTGCATATGCTTCTCCTTGTAGTAGCCCAAGCTACCACCATTGTTCGCCATCAACAGAGGGACTGTGGATGATTTTTCAATGCAGGCGACGACAAATGGGTTGACTGGAACTGGGACCATCACCTGTTACCTCGCGGAAAGAAACAAAGATGGTAACAACTATGAGAGGGCGATCGGAGGAGCATTGGAAGTGAAAATGGGAAATGGTAGGGGACTGTGAAGAGGCAGAGGTGAATAGACAAGGCAGAGGAAGCGTCGAAGGCTCAGAAGCAGGATGCCAAGGGGAGGAGCTGAAAATTCGACCATGACCACTATGGGTGTCGGGGTATCTACCCCAGGAGTGCTTGAGGAAGGAAGACGAGGAGCTGGACAAGGAGAAGCGAAGCAGACGAGAGGCAAAACCCCTGCTACTGCCCCTCCGGCATCGCATGCGATGTCTAAGACATGGCATGTTGGCATGAAGGGGGTGAAGCGTGCACTGAGCAGAGGAAGGGGCAAGGCTGGCAGTGGCTAGCAGAGAAGCGGAAGAAGAATTGAGGCGGAAGGAAGCCGAGAAACTCAACTGACAAAGGAGACTCTGAGAATGATGGTAGCCAGGGAGAAAATCGATGCAACTTCTGAGACTGCAACGCCGCCTAATTGATGTGCGAGAGCTTGGCTCCACAGCCTCAGGGGAGAATCCACTTCGCAAGGGGGAGAACTGTGGCAGCATTTAAAAAGAAAGAGGGAGGCAGAGCTTCACAGAGGGATGAAATGTAGAACCAGAGGGCCGAGGAGTGTAACCAGGGCGTGGCATTTTGTTGCAGTGGAGGCCACCATGACGATTGTAGCAGAGTAAATGCCACGCAAGGTGACGGCGTACATACATAAATTCTAAGGGGCGCCATAGGTGAGGCTTGTGGGTAGACATGTGGCCTTGACAGATGCCATCCCAGAAGCCATGCACCATATCTTCATGCTTTAACACCCGCATCTGGGGGTTTGTTGTCTGCGTGTGCCAGATCAGTGCATTCCTGTATGAGTTTGTTATCATTTAGAATGGAGAGGGATCCTACCATTAGGATTTGAGAACTGGTCACACCTTTGTTAGCCAGTATATCTGCAACCTTGTTGCCATATCTCTTGACATGTTTGAGGGATATGGCTCGATGATGTTGTAGCCAATTTGCTATAAGATCCAGCCTTGCCATAAGTCTCCAGCTGTCAGCAACTTTAGTAGTAGGGGCTCCCATGAGGAGTTGATTTACCATGTTGATGAGAATTTGGGAGTCACCTTCTATTTCAATGGGGAAATAATTGTGAAGCTGGGCTAGACGCATCCCTTTCCATAAGCCTTCTAGTTCTGCCGAGTTATTGGAATCCCACCCTATGGATCCAAAAAATATTAGCAAACGATTACCTTGATGGTCTTGGAAGATTCCCCCATATCCCGCATCACCTGAATTTCCCTTTGAGGCTCCGTCGAAGTTCAGCTTCAATATACCTGCAGGTGGTGGGATCCAATTTCACGGAGCTGTGACCTGTGGTCTGTGTGATTGTGTTGGCAGAAGGCAAGGGGGGAGTTCGAGTTGCCAGTTATCCCATACGGATCTTTCCAAGGTTTGCTTGGGAATATCTTCTTGTTGCCAATGCTGGAGCACCAGTGTTTCCTGTATGTTGCCATGAATATTGTTCCATATAATTTCCTGAGGAGTACTTTGATTTTTGAAGATCCGCTTGTTCCTTTCCTTCCAAAGAATCCAAAGAGTGAGATCCGAGATAAGCCTCTATAAGGAGTTGAGTAGGTTTCTGCTGTAGGGATCTGAAGGCCAGTTGAAAATGGTGGAGTTCAGGTCCCCTGATCCTTCGCCTTCTCTTTTGCATCTAAAGCTGATTTTCTCCTAGAGGAAAGTAGCCAAAGGGCAGGTGACCATTAGATGTTGGATTGTTTCTTCATTATTATTAGAATTAGGGCATTTAGATGGACCTGTAAAACCCCTTTTGATGAGATTGTCCCAAGTAAGAATTCTCTTGTGACACAGAAGCCACATGAAGTTTGAAACTTTGGGAAAAAGTTTTGAAGACCAGAGGTTGTTCCAGGTAAAATCGATGGGATCTTGGTTGTGGCTTAGGAGAGCATATGCTTCTTGTGTACTGAATTTTCCCCTCGACGTATAACCCCATCTGCGGATATCCTTTTCCTCCGAGTGTCTGATTTTCCTGCAGTTGAGCTCCGCATCAAGGGCAGTGTGAGAATTATCTTGTTGCTAATTAAGGCATAGAGCGGTTGATTTCCATTGCATGAATCCCTGATTGGGGGCAGCCTTCCAATAGCGATGAAAATTAGTTTCTAATATATTGATCACATCCGGTTGAAGTTGTGGTGTAATAGTGCTGATCAGTCTAGGGCGTTGTTGCCATGAGTTCGACCAGAAGTGGGCAGTACGACCATCATGAATTTCCCAGAAACTATGTTCTTGGATTAGAAGGCGATGTTGTTTGGTTGCGTTCCAGATATGAGAACCTACTTCTACCGTTGTTAGGCGGATGAGATCTTCAGTTGGTCTGTTGTTGGCGTACTTAGCGATCTAGAGAAGCGCCCATGGAGTATGTGGTGCTGATAGCCACTACCACCAAATTTTGGCTCCCATGATTGCATTGCTGTGATGTGGGTCTCGGAGACCAAGCCCTCTAGATTTTTTAGGCCTGCAAACTGTTGTCCACTTTACTAGTGCCCATTTCCTGTTCTACCTTGAGGATCTCCAAAGAAATTTGTGTTGAAGTGCTTTGATTTTCTTGAGGACCCACTTTAGGGCAGCAATAACTGAGAATAAGTAGAGAGGCATGGACTATAAGATAGACTTAACAAGGATAAGCCAACTAGCTAGGTTGAGGGAGCGAAAATTCCAGGAGCAGAGCCTAGCTTCAAGTTTTTCAAGGAGAGAATGCCATGAGGAGTGTTTGATGGTAGAATCAATCAAAGGAGCGCCTAGATGTTTGGCAGGAAGCTGAGCGATGGTGAATCCGAGAATCCTGGTAATATTGTTTTGAGTTGGGATGGCAGTATTGAAGAAGAAGATTTGAGATTTGGAGGCATTGATAGAGGTACCAGAGGCTTCCGCGAAAGTATCAAGGATGGATTTTTAGGTGTTAGCTTCTTGGACTAAAGGGTGTCCGAATAGCATGTTGTCATCAACAAATTGTTGGTGGGTGGTGGCCGGTGAACCATGAACTGAGATGCCCCAAAGTTGCTAGGAGAGAAGAGCTTTCCTAATAAGATGACCTAGACCTTCGACCATTAGAACAAAGAGAAAAGGAGAGAGAGGATCACCTTGATGAACACTTCGGGATGGGGAGAAGGGGTGAGAGGGGATGCCATTGACCAATATAGAGAAGAAGGAGGAGGAAATTAAACTCATGACCCACCTGATCCAGGTAGGGCAGAAGCCATAGGCTGCTAGCATTTGCTGAATGTAGCTCCAACTTAGCTTGTCAAATGATTTAGATAAGTCAATTTTCAGGAGCATACCTGCCTTTTTGGTTTGTTTCAAGAAGTGAATGATCTCATGGGTGAGAATGACGCCATCGAGGATCTGGCGGCCTTCCACGTATCCTGTTTGTTTCGGTAAGATGAGGAGACGAAGCAACGACTTAATTTTGTTAGCAATCACTTTGGAAATAACTTTGTAAATGACATTGCAAAGGGAAATTAGCCGGAACTTTTCAGGGGTAGCGGCTTGATCTTCTTTGGGTATGAGAGTGATGAAAGTGGCATTGAGAGAGGGAAGAATCCAGTGCATTGTGCGGTACTCCTTGACCAGTTGCCAGACATCATTCTTTATGAGGTCCTAGAAGTGATGAAAGAAGTTGGAGGTGAAGCCATCTAGACCTGCTGCCTTTCCATCTTTGCATTGTGCAACTTCTTGTTCCACCTCCTGAAGAGAGATAGGACGTAGTAGCATTTGATTGTGTTCTTATTTGATGAGTTTGGGAATGTGTTGCAGAACTTTGGTGATTGGCGGCTGTCTGTTGGCTTGGCTCCCTTGAAACATCGATTTGAAATGGGTTGTGAGTTATTTTTCTATATCCTGATGCTCTTCCAATCTTTCTCTGCTCTGGCTTTCAAGAAAGCTTATATTTTTGTGCATTATTCATTGTATAGTAGAGCGATGAAAAAACTTGGTGTTCCTTTCCCCTTCTTTTAGCCATCTTATTCTGGATTTTTGCTTCCATAGTATCTCTTCTGACTGTAATCGTTCATCCAATCGTTTGAGGAGACTCTGTTCCTGTGAAGCCAGCATCTCAGTACGGCCCTCTTGGATGATGCGTTGCTGAAGCTCCACCATTTTGTCCTCAAGGATCTTTTGTTGTTGGAATATGTTCTCAAAGGTGGAGTGTGCTAAAATTGGAACATCTTGGAGCCTGCTGGGGATGTAAAATTATGTTAGGCTGAGGTGACCATCTCCTTGAAACCTGGGTGGGTAAGCCAGAAGGCTTCAAAGTAGAAGGTTCTTTTGGTAGCGTCGTCTAGCCTTGTCCATTTAAGATAAATAGGCCAGTGATCGGACCCTGAGAGGGGCAGGATAGAGGCCTAAAAGTCTCCTCCAATGTGAATGGCATTGTTTGATAGGAGAAAGTGGTCCAACTTAGAGGCGATCTGTTGTGAGCCAGAGCATTTGTTGTTCCAAGTATTAGTACCATTGGAGAAGGGAAGATCTATCAGCCAGTTCTTTTGTATGAAGCTTTTAAAATGGATGCAATCCGAGTTTAATTTGGCACGCCCTCCTCTTTTCTCTTCAAATTTAGTGATCATGTTGAAATCCCCACCCATGATCCAAAGGGGGTGATTCTTGTTGGATTTGGTTTGTTCTATCGTGTTAAGCAGAGATATTTTTTGCGTGTAGCCTTGAGGAAAATAAACATTGGTGAGATGTCCATGTATGTTGGTCCCAAGTATATGGAAAGCAGCTTGGATTAAGTTATGCACTGCATGTGCATCAGTGATTGAGACCACCTGTGGATCCTAGGCTATAGCTGGTCCTCCTGAGGCTCCTTAGGCATCAACGGTAATAGAATGGCATCCTGGCTAGGCTTTGGAGAGAATGGGGCCGAGGGTATTGCTACTGCATTTGGTTTCTTGCATGAAGAAGACTTGTGGCCTTTCCATTTGAATCATGTTTTTGATCATTCTGTACTTTGAGGGGTTGTTTAGGCCCCTTATATTCCAAGAGGTGAGCTTCATTGAGAACTATTTTCAAGTGGCTGATAGAAATTGCTAAGTTTGGGGTACCTACCAGATTCCATGAGCATCTACCCAATAAGGATAGTCCTTTGCAAATCTGTTTTCCTGCCTCTCTTTTTGGATTCCTTGAAGAGTTTTTTTCCATCCCATTTACTGCCTAGTTGAATACCCAAGGATTTTTGGTGTTGTTGAGCACGCAAGAGGACTACCGCTAGACTTTCAATCTATCTATCCGAAATTTTATCATAATCCTTTTTCCTGCAAGCCTGTTCTAATGTAAAAATATCTAACTCTCTGATGTCAACAGCTTCTGGTTCCTCCTCCATGTGACTAGCTTGGCTGCCTTCAGCCCCTGAGCCATCGACATCCATATTGTTGGGCTGCCAAGTAACGAGATCCGAAACTGAGTTGTTTTTTCTTGGCACAAGGAAAGATTCAGGAGGAGGACTCGTAGGCAAAGGGGGAATGGGTGAATCTGATATAGGAGCCGAGGCCGAAGGGGTTGATGGGTTAACAGTCTTATCAAGGTTCTCATAATCCTGTTGAGAGTGGTTTGCGAGAATTTCGAAGTTGTTGCTAGTGGAGGGAATGTCAGAAGCTTGGGTGGAGGGTTTGGCTACAGAAGATGGGGCTTTCTTGTGATGGCGTTTACGGGATTGGACTTTGGTGAAGCCCTCTGCATTTGAGTTGGTAAAAGGCGCACTGGGTTTGTTGGGGGGAGATTTGAGAGGAAAATCGTGGAATAAATGGCCATGAGCATGGAATTTTCGGCAATGGAATGGAACATGTTCATAATCAATAGATTGCAGCCATTAAAAGTCATCATGAAAAAGACTTACCAAGTCTGGAAGTGCTTTTGCTAAATGCATGTAGACACAAATTTGGGCATATGAGGTGTATCACCCGAGCTTGGTCTCCTCTGTTATATTTATGAACTCTTCGAGTCCATTGCAAATTTCCCTTAAGGATTCTTCATCCCAGTATTCCAGGGGTAAGGAATACAACTGAATCCAGACTGGTGGCCAGTTAAAATCCTCTTTATCAGGGTTAAATCGTTCGACCCAGTCACAGAGGTAGAGTCCGGACGAGTTGAAAAAGTATGGACCTTCATCCAAGAGGTGATTCCTGTCTTCAATGCAGTTGAAGATGGCATTGAAGAAGCCTTTAGGCCCAAGTTGTAGCATAAAATGTCCTTTCGGTTTCCATTTAGAGCTGATCCAACCATGCAGGGCTTTTTCAGTAGACTAAAAGCCAAAAAAATTTCCAATGAGTGCATGGTCCTTCATGTACTAAATCTGAGCATTGATGCGGTGGCTTGGAAGCTCGATCTTGGGGCGTTCTACAGCTATTGGCCTGCAGGTGGAAAAGGTCATTTTGGGATGAGTCGTTCCGTCCAGAGAATCTGTGATTTTGTCCTTTTGCGCTTCTAGTGCGCTACCAGGAGTTTGGTGATTAGCAGCAGAGGCCATCAGCCCATTGACATTAGATGGCTTTTGCGCATTGACAGAGGGTTTCTGCGCTGTGTCAGAAGAAGGGATATGGTTCGGTGCAGAGTTGATAGTGGGGGAGGGCTTGTTAGCCCCCCCCATGTGGAGGGTCCATTGAAAATGGATCAACGACTTCGTGGAGAAACAGCCAAGCAGGAGCAGAGAGCGTTAGTGAGAGCGTCCGAACCAGAGCGGCATCGTCGTAGGAGAGCCTGGAACCCTATCTTAGAGTTTTTTGCTCTAACCTCGAAGGGCATCAATATAAATGATCTTTCGGGAAAATTAATGTGCATCATATATTACAATTTGAATCACAAAAATTCAAATTGAAATCATAATTATAATTTTCATGTACCGATACGTACATTTACTGGTTTTTTTTAATATATAAATTTTATAATATGAGTAAGTACATTTATTGGGTTTCTTATAATCTTTATCATTAGGAAGCATTATCGTTTTTATCATTAAATATATGAATATGAGGTAGTTTGACAAAAACCTTGCAAGAAACGAAGAAATTATGTTAAACCAGTTTATCTTGCCTCTTAATTAGATTTAACAAATAAGCAAGGTTTTAGTACATGCAAGGTTTTCTCTAGTATAGGCATAAAGCCTTACGAGAAACGAAGAAATTATGTTAAATTGTTTATGTTGCCTCTTAATTAGATTTAATAAGTAAGAAAGGTTTTAGTAAATGCAAGGTTTTCTCTAGTATAGGCATGTGGCATGAAATTATCATCGACAAATATTTAATGAATATGAGAGCCACAAATTGGCTAAGATAGAGCGCAATGACAACAAAAAAACGTCTCATACATTTGGAAAAACTTTATGGAGACTCGGTGGTGGACGATAAAGAATATGAAGTGGCTTGTTGGGTCAGGTTCTAATACCCCGATTGGAAAAGACCCAAATTTATGGTTTGAAGAGTTGGGATATCTTGCCTACAATAATCACTAATCGTTTACATATGTAAGGTATTCTTTTCTTCTCTGAAATTAAGAAGGATGGAGATTCTTTATGCTCACTCCCCATCTAGATTAATGCCTCGGATCTAGGCTTCAGAACTGAGTTTTCATCTAAATGGAATGAATATACTTTCAACTCCAAATGAAAGTAATCTGTATGAGATTTTAATGTAAATGTGCTTTAAGGTGTGCAAATTGTAAGTGTTAAAAACTGAGTTTTTGGGGTATTTTATGTTGAATTTGTAAACACATAAAGCATGAAATTAACTCCGAAATAACTGAAACAACAAACAAATACACCATAAAAATAACCACAACACAAAAAATGATGAAGGAGTTCACCTGTCCTAGGTTACATCTCCTTGGTCCAGTGTCCACTGGCTTGATCCTCTATCATTATACTGAAAATAGTGATTACATATATTTACAGTGCTCAAATGGCTTCAAAACCTATTCCATCAGTTTCAAAACACCAAAAAATGTCCAGCTTGCCTCTTTTTGCTCCAAAATTGATCAAAAATAAAATTCCAATAATTTTTTAGCATGGTACTAAAAGATAAAATATCACTTGTAAAAATAATAATAATAATAATAATAAAATTAAAAATTAAAGATAAAATAAAAAAGGAGAAAAATTCAAAAAAACACAATCTGAAGGGAAAAAATAAAAATTAACTAAAAATAAAAATAATAAACAACCTAATTTGAAAAAAAAATAATTAAAATTAAAATATAGAAAATAGTTAAAATAAATAAATAAATAAAATATTAAAATAAAAAAATAATTTAAATTAAAAAATTTTAATTTAAAAAAATAACATAAATAAAATAATAAAACTTTAAATTTACAAAAAAATACTAAAATTTAAATAATATTTTAAATTTAAAAAAAAAAAGTTATATATAAATATATGAAAATTAAATTTTTAGATAAGAAAAAATAACAAAAATCAATTTTTTTTACTTAAAAAAAAAAAAAAAATTAAATACAAAAAAAAAAAATATATATATATATATATATATAATAAATTTAAACAACAATTAAAAAATTAAAAAAATTGTAAAAAATCTTTCGCTAATAATCACATGCAATAGAACATTGTCGACGCATTTCGAACCAACCAGTGTGGTTCATCATCAGGACTAGGACATGTCAACAATGTTCCATTGCATGTGATTATTATCGAAAGAATTTTTTCAATTTATATGATGGATCACAGAAGCATAGATTCGAAAAAAAAGTTAAAATATATTGAAAAATTAAATATTAAAATTAGAAAATAAAATAAAATTACAAAAAAAATTAAAATTAAAGTTAAAATAAAAAATTAACTAAAAATAAAAATAAAAAAATTAATCCATTGACCCCGGTCACCCTGGTGGCCACGGGCTCGAGTGTCAGGAGAGCTTGTACTTCTCCCGCCGATCAAGCCCCACGGCCTCTGGGGTAGTCTTAAAACATTTTTTTCGTAAAAAACAAAATTATTAATATTATTTTTATTAATTTTTTTTAATTTTATTTTTAATTTTCTTTTGGAATTTTTGATTTTTTTTTTAAATTTAATTATATTTTCAATTTATCTTCTTCTTTTTTCTTTTTTTTAAGTGTTTTTGTTATATTTTCGAATTTTTTTATTTTTTCAAGTAAAAAAAGAAAAAGAAAATTATGTTTTTTTTTATGTTTTTTAAAAAAATTAAAAAAAAAATTATTAGAAAAAAAAAATTTAAAATAAAAAATTAAATTAATGAAAAAAAAAAAATTTAAAAAAATTGAGACCCTTGTCACCTATGTTGTCTTATACGAATGTGAAGTTTGGGATTGCAGTATATCTAGAGAGTCATGGAGGAAGATTGAGATGATTCAAAAGCAATTCATAACCTACATCCTTAAGTTTAGGGGAAATACTCCCTATCCTATCATCTTGATCGAATCTGGTTTATCCCCCTTTGAAAGTACAACCATGTTCAGATAGCAGATGTATAGGAAGAAGCTTGGAAACATGGAATCAAGAAGGCTCTCTAAAATTTCTTCTAACTGTAGTCAAAACCCTCGCCTTTGCCTCAAGCGCTGGTGGCATAAGGATGCCGAGTCCTGGCTCAACTATTGGGGAATTAAGGAGGTGCTCAGTATGGGAAGCAAAGATAATATCAAAAATAATATTAAGGACAAGTTGTGGGAGGATGAGGAGTTGAGGGTAAAAGGAAGCTAAGATACTATAAGGAAGTGATCAACCCCACTCTTGATAGTCAGAATTATCTCTTTGTGTTGTCCAGCAATAACAAAAAAATGAACATCACTAAGATAAGAACTAATTCCCATGAGCTTCGGAGTGAGACCGGGCGGTGGTATATTCCCAAGACCCCTTGGAATGATAGAATCTATAAGATTTTTGATTCTAAGTAGGTGGAAAATGAGAAGCACTTCCTCTTAAACTGCCCTACTCTTACTCACATTCGCTCTCAATTCCCTACCATCTACCACACTTCCGGTCTTCTTTACCTATTAAGCCATCCCACCTATAGCGATCTTGGAGCACTTATTTATCTTCTCTTGGACCATAGAAACAAGATTTTGAAGAATCAAACTTATATTCTTTCACCTTTCTTAAGGTCTGATAGACCTCATTAGTGTTAATGAACAGTAATCATCAACACCATCATTTTTTTTTAAATTTAAATTTTCTTTTTAAATTTTTAATGTCTTTTTTTTTTAATTTAAATTTTTATTGTTTTAAAATTTTATTTTAATGTTATTTTTTATTTTTTCAATTTAAATTTCCGATTTTTAATTAATTTGTTTTTTGTATTTTTATTATTTTAATTATTTCTTCATCTTTAATTTTAATTATTAATTTTATCATTTTCTTTAATTTTGGTGTTTTTTTTTTAACTTAGAAAAAATTGTTTTTTTGTTAATTTTTTTTTTCTTTAAATTATGAGTTTTTTTTAATTTTTCCCTTTATTTATTTTTTTATTTATTTTTATTTTTTTGAATTCTTTTTGTTTAATTATTTTTTTTACAAGTTATTTTTGTATTTTTACACTTCTATTAGTTTTTTTTTCATATTTTTTTATATTTGATTGTTTTTTGTCATGTTCTTTTATTTTATTTTTATATTTTATTACCAAGATGAAAATCACGACTCTGAACAAAAATGATTGATGTCGCATAGATTCTTTTCAAAATTAGCATGAAAATCACTGATGTTTAACTAAATTTTCATACTTGAAAAATAAATAAAAAGTTAAAGTGCCAAAAAACTAACCATTTTTCTAAATCAACATGAAATTTTAAAAAAAACAAGGAAAATTTAAAGTTCCAAAATTATGCTAAAAAAAAATAGGTTTTTCTATATCACCACTAAATTTCAAAATCAACATGAAAATCATGACATTTAAAAAAAAAACCATAAGAAAATTTAACGTGCCAAAACTATGCTAAAAAAAAAATGGGTGATTCTGCATCACCACTTTTAAAAATCAGGTGTTGGTTTTGCTACCTCAAAAAAATGGGTACCAGGTAATTTCCCCGTTTGATCGGTAACTATGTTTTAACCTATTTTTGAAGACAACATGTTAGACTCCTGAAACATATTATCACAACCATTAGCAACCTCAATGAAATCAAAATTTTCATTTGATGCATCACCTTGAAAGGCCTCATTCATAGCATCTTAATGCTTGAACATTAACACAGAAATTTTTTTACTAGCACTTAGAATTCTCTTCATTTGTCCAACATGCATAAGAGACAAACTCACCTTATTACTATACGCTCTAACAGTATACTCAATCCCATTCTTGAAAAAGTGATACTTATTCTCATGGGATGAAATATTGCTCTCCTATCATAAATATATGGGCTACCCAAAACAACACCAGAAATATCAAACATAACAACATCAAGTTCAACTTCATCAAGAAAGTTTGTAGTGATTGCAAATCTAAGTATGCACTTCCTCGTCACCTGCAAATTTGCATGCTTACATATACAACCTAAAGGATAAGTTCTTGGATGAGGAATGGTTTCTAAATTCAACTTCTTGACTAAGTATTCTAAAATAAGTTTTGCTTGTAAACCACTATCAAATAGGGTGTCAATATTGGTATTTTTTGAAATAACTCTAACATGGAAAAGTCCAATCCTTGTTTCATCATCTTGAGTACTAATTTGAAAACTTGAAGAACTAGTACTTACAATTTCGTTACCTTTCAAACCCATTGCAGTGATCTTTGCTTCATCTCTAGAATTAGAACCTAAATCATGTGTTATTGTTGCAAATTTCTTCTCCTTCTCCTTGTTTTCAAGCTTGTTGGGTCACATCTCTGGATGAAGTTTCCAACAATGATATTCATCATGTAAATATTTGAAACATTTCTTTCATGTGAGTTTTTATTTCTCCATCTTTATGGATGCATTCTTATTACCTTTACCTTTGAACTTACCCTTTCTTTTCTCTTCAGACTCAAAGGTATCCTCACTTGTCTCATATGAAACATGTTTCCCTCTTACTTCAAGATGTGCGGCCTATAGACATACTTCATCTAAATTTGAAGGATTAAACATGAGAATAATATGTCTTTGGTAATATGAAAACCTCCAATGTACTTTAACAAAGTTTCTTGAGTTGTAAAATCTACACCCAAAATTAGTGCTCTTCTCCTAAACTCTTGAGTATAGCTTTGCACACTTTGTCCATTACCTTGCCTAAAGTTTTTCCAGTCCGTTATAGTCTTTTGCATGTATGCTAATGGATAAAATTGTCCCCTTAAGGCAGCAACAAATACATTCCAAGAGCTTAAGACCTCACCATGTTTCTTCATGTCCTCTTGAATTTTGGCTTCCCACCAAATAAGTACTGCACTTTCCAATCTCAATGAAGGAAGTTGAGTCTTGGTGTCATCATCCTTGATTCTTTGTATTCTGCAAAACATTTGAAGCTGACATACCCAATTGTCTAATATTTGAGCATCTGCCTCTCCATCATACATAGGAAAATCAAACTTAATGTCAAGCTTCCAAAATAGAGTTTTACCATGATGTTTTGGAGTTTGTGGAGGTGCTTGTGAAGGGCTTGTTGTGGAAGAAGATGATGGTGAATATGGTGGTGTCAAAGGTGGTTTGTCACCATTCCCATTACCTTTTGGAGGCTTGTCTCCCTTTGAAATATTGAAGCTCTCACCTTGCATTCTTGTGCTTCTCTCCTCATATAGAACTTTCACCATTATTTTCATATAAAAGAATGATTTCTTGAAGTATTTTTCATCCTCTGACATATTTTTAGGCTCTCCTTCATGTGGCATACTTGTTGAAGCTTCAATTGCAATTTGAGGAATATTTTGTGGTGGAGATTGTGGCAAACTTTCTCTGCGTGTCCTTGACCTAACTTGAGGACTTCTAACCACAAGCTTTCATTCTCCTCTATTAAGTTTCAACCTTTTAAGCATCACATACACTTGAAAACAATTAAATCCTTAGAGTAGCAAAGTAATTAAAAGCTCTAACACCAAAATTAATTTTTATGAGATCATATTGTAAATGTTCTTGAGGGTGTACAAATTGTAAGTGTTAAAAACTGAGTTTCTGTGGGATTTATGTTAAATTTTTAAACCCATAAAGCATGGAATTAACTCTTAAATGGCATTAAAAGTAGACAAATACACCATGAAAATAACCACAACATAACAGATAATGAAGGATTTCACCCCTCCTGGGATACGCCTCCTTGGTCCAGCTTCCAATGGCTTAGCCCTCTTTCATTATGCTCAAAATGGTGATTACATACATTTACATTGCTCATATAACTTGAAACCATGTTCCATCAGCTTTACAACACCAAAAAATACCTATATAGCCTATTTTTTCTCTAAAATTGGTCAAAACGTGAAGAAGTTATGAGCCTCCCTAGTTTTGATGCTAACTGCACCACAAATTCCCCAAAATCCGAACCGGTCCTACAATTTCGCCCAATCAAAAAACAAATTTTCATAATTTAGGGTGAAATTTCCAAACAATTAATTTGTCCACTTATGCCATAAATCTAAATTTAAAACTATATGCCATAGTCGTATTATTTTTTTTTGATAAAAAAATGGAGAGTTGGGCGTCCTCCCCCACTGCACCCATGCTCCCATTACAATGGTCGTATGGCATAACATATGGGGGTAAGCCCTGGCCCCTACCCCAAACCTCTGCCCAACTAACATTTTTATAATGTTTTTGTTGTATATTTTAATAAGAATTATTGTAGCCTGACCGGTTAGGCAGTGTGTTGTTTGGAAAATGGTCATGGTTTTGAATCTGCTAGGGTGTATTTTAGACTTAAACCATATTTTGGTTGCCCCCATGCTACCACGTGGTAGCTTGTGGTTTGCCATCAACCCATCAATGAAACTTCTCCTACACAAAACCAATCAGATTCAGATAAGTGGCGGGGAAAGATTGGCCTAAAAAAATTTAAATTTCAACCAACCACAAGAGGCCATGTGGCAGCGTGCCACTGGCCCAAAATATACAGTCAACTGTCATTTTTTTTGAAAAAAATCCTGATTAGGAAAACAAACAGAATGCATTTTCGGGAGCATACGATGTTGGTTTTCCACGAAACTAATTGTGCTAGATTCAGAACAGCGACATATGCATGGTAGTTTAGCTTCCACACCATTCTGACAAGTTTTATTTTTTAGCATAATTTTGAGCACATGATCAGGCATGCTTACGATTAAATCAACAGGCTCACAACCTATGTTGGAAATTGGACTCTATTATAGGTATCCACTCGGTCAACAAAATTTATATAATTATTGACGACTCTAGTGGAAATAATCAAGGTATCAAATGGTTTCATAGGGCTTGGATGTGGAACATGCCCAAAAAAAGAGTACTTTTATGATGGTTTTTATGCTTGAATAAACTTCTGACTTGGGAAAACTTAAACAACCGTGGTTTTTTAGGCTCTTCCAGATGTAGTCATTGTCAAAATGTGGAAGAGAGTACCTTGCATATAATTTTTAAATGCCCAATTTCAATAGGAAATTGGATTTATGTTTCCCAACATTTAAAAATTAACTTAAACTGGCACCTCCTTTATGTGGAGGCTAGATTCAAGCACTTGAGTTTTTTGATGTAGAAAAATAATTTTTTTCCCTTCCTAATCTTCTCAAGTATTTGGAAGGGACACAATGCATATATTTTTGAAGAAAAAAGGTTCAACATAGGACTTACAGGTTCCAAAACAAGTGCAAGGTTTTTTGAATATGGGAAGGTTCCAAATCCAAAAAAGAACAATGTTCTAAATCCTCTACCTCCAATTTCTATTCCTTTTAGCTATTTTCATGGAGCAGCTCATAATCAGTTTTGTGGATGTGGTGCTATCATAACTACTAGTGAATATCTATGTTTCCAATTTAGATGGAATGGAGGAGAGGGCTCAAAAAAAAGGGTGTAAGGTATTTCTCTTTAGGGTCTATTGTATTCCGTTATGTGGCTAAATCTTGATCTGATACATGTTTTTGGAGACTCTAAAAAAACCATAGGCTGGACCAATAAGAGCTCCAATTTTTCTCCTCCACTCATGAAGTGTTGGATGAATAGGATCCTAATAATCAAGGGACTCTTCCAATAGGTATCCTTCTCCCATGTGCACATGGAATTAAACTTTGTATCTCATAGATTACCAAAGGAGGGACTTACAATGCTTCTAGGTAATATTTGCTTCTTGGTCCATCAGTGGGGAAAGAAATTGGCTATGTATCCTTCCCATTGAGCTAATGGTATGTCTAATTCATTTTTCCTTTCATGATCTCTGAATATGGTTATAGAGTTTGAGAAAACAAAGTTTTTTGGCTCATAGGGAGATTTAATGCATGTTAAGGGTGGAATAAATTTGTAATGGAAGCTAGGTTTGATATTTCGAGAGTTGGTAACTCTCAATATGGAATATGGCCTTCTTCCACAAGATTATTTTCCTAAAAAAAACTTAAATTCTGTCAGATATTAATAGAGTATATGCTGATTTTTCTTTTTGAAAAAAAAGAAAGAATACAATAAGATAATAGAAAAAGGGAACTATAATATTTTAACACTGAATGAATGAGAGATGAAGCATTCAAGAGATTAGAGATAAATTAAATTATGAGGTGTTTCTTTAAACAAAAACCTTGATTAATCTCCATACTAGTTGCAACTGATAACCTAAAAATCAATTACTCTCTTAAACACCAACTCTATAATTATTTGAGACTTCTCCAACACTTACGACCATGAGGAATATACTTTTGTTCCCCATGGTGAGATAGCTCCAAACAACTAATGTCTTAGCACCCTAGCCCCAAGGATGAAAACATACTACTAAATAGTGAATCAATTTTGTAAATCAATGTCGATCTCTAGCCAGCTACAAGAATTCAAGGATGTTGTGCTATGAGTTATAACAACAAGAAAATATATTTTATTAAGGGGAATGAAGCCAAACATGTGTTGGTGTTACGCACCACTCTTATGATAACGAGGATACTCGCTTTCTTCATGGGAATCTTTTGGGAAAATGTGATGTTAAAAATCTAATTGAAGAGGAGGTCATTGGGATGAATATGAGGTGAAATAATGAATAATAACACAATGTTCATCCTTTAAGATCCCAAACACTCTGCATGCAAAGGAATTAATGAATTTTCAACTAGGAACAACTTGACCAATAATAGAAAAACACTAATCATCAAGTTAAGGATGCCATCAACTAAGAATTTTCTGATTATTTTGACATCAAAAGGTTAACTGTAGGGAATCCTTCCAAAAGATACCATCCCAAAGGTCCCTCACTAATTATATTTGAAGGGTTGAAATTGTGAGTGACATTCTTGAGCTCTTGTATGTTTAACCACAATTCCCCCGCGTTTCGTCTGGAAGCTACCCTTAAGAGATGTTTTTTCCTATTTGTAAACTTCTTTTGTCTATATCTTTGGTTTCTCTTTTCCCATGAAAAACATACACTCAAAATCCTAACGATTATCACATCTATTGTAGGAGTGAATATTAAAACCAGACGATTTTCATCATTATTTTTGCGTGGGCGTATACCCGATATGAATACACATAAAAAATAATTATCAGGCTCTTTGGTGTCATTTTACTAACCAAGATAGTACTCGCTCCCACATTTCATTCCATTTTTTTAATTTATCGTGCGACTGACCGAGTTTGAAATAAGGTGGCATTATGGAATTCAATTCAAAGTTTGAAATACGTTTGGATGGTTGTTAGGTCCCTATATTCCTATTATATTCCCTTATTGTTGTTAGTGTAACCCCCTTATTGTTATTATTGTACCCTTGTAACCCCCATATTTTTATTATTTTGGCCTTAAATTATTATTGTTAGGTCGGCTAGGATTACATTGTGGCCCCATGGACTCCTATATATAGAAAGGAGGTTTTGTAAATTGAATCATCCAAGAATTGTTCATTCATGTAATGTATTGGAGGTTGCCCCCTCGAAGTGGCTTATTTATAAGGTGTTGATATCTTTTTTCTTCTCTTTTCTCGTTATGTGGTTTCACAACATTTTGTATTAGAGCTTTGAGATTCTAGGTTTTTCTCGCTCCAAATAGGTCATTGTGGAATTTTTTGCTATAACATTTTTCTATGAAGGTTCGAATCCGAAATTTTTAGAGTACAACTCCAAAATCCCGAGGAACGTCGGCCATTAAGTGGGTAATTTTGGTTTTCAATATTTTCGGTGAGATATGATCCGTGCAAGTTAGGTCATTTTGTAGGCTCCTGAATTTAACCTAAACAGGTCATCATGGTATTTTCGTAATAACGTTTTTTATATGAAGGTTTAGAAGATGCAATTTTTAGAGTGCAAAGCCTCAATCCTGAGGAACATCATCGTAAAATTTCAGATATTGGTTCACAATATTTTCGGAGATATGATCGGTGGAAGTTAGGGCTTTTCGAGGCTTCTAAATTTCATCTCAAAGGGGTGATTGTGGGAAAATATTCATAGCTCTCTCTCTGAGCATCATATTGGAATACTATAAAAAGTGGCCAAGAACCAACCCTAGAAGAGGAAGAAATGAGTTCAACCATATCGTGTAATGCATTGGCAGAAATTACAACTCAAACTCTCAAGATAGAAGGACATATCAAGAAGAAAAAGGTAATAGTGTTGATTGATTCAGGTAGCACCCATAATTTTATTCATTGTAAGGTAGCCAAGGAATTAAATTGTTTCCTATACCCAGCACCAGAATGTCAAGTGATGGTTGCAAACGGAGGAACTATAAATTGCTCTGGAAAATGCCATAATATTAAGCTAACCATGGGGGAATATGTATTGACTAGTCCAATGCTTTCCATTCCTATGGGAGGTGCTGATGTTGTACTAGGAGTACAATGGTTACAATGTTTGGGGACGGTAGCTTTTAATTTTCAAGAACTTTTCTTGAATTTTTTTTCAGAAGGAAAGGAAGTCGAATTACGGGGTATTGAAGGGAAGCCAGGAAGAATAATAAGCTCTAATGTCATGACAAAGCTTCTAAAGAAAGAACAACGAGGCGTAATTTCACAATTATGCTCACTAGAAGTTCCGACATCAAAATCATCTATTTCTGCAGATCTCCAACAAGTCTTGGACAATCATTCCAAGGTGTTTGAAACTCCCAAAGGACTCCCACCCATTCATGATCATGATCATGCTATTCATTTGATTCCAGGAAGTGTTCCTCCAAACATCCGGCCTTATAGATATCCTTACTTCCAAAAGAGCGAAATTGAACGTATGATTGCGGAAATGTTAGAGGCGGGTATAATTCAACCTAGTCAAAGTTCTTTCTCTGCTCCTGTAGTATTGGTACACAAGAAGGATGGATCATGGCGAATGTGTCCGGATTATAGGGAGCTCAATAAGCTCACCATTAAAGATAAATATCCCATTCCTGTGATTGATGAATTATTGGATGAATTACATGGAGCAATTTATTTTACCAAGTTAGATCTTCGTTCAGGATATCATCAAATTAGAATGAAGACTGAAGATATTCCAAAAACAGCATTTCGAACTCATGAGGGTCATTATGAATTTTTGGTCATGCTTTTTGGCCTTACCAATGCACCTTCTACATTTCAAGGGTTGATGAATTCCATTTTCAAACCCTTCCTTAAAAAATTTGTGCTAGTATTTTTTGATGATATACTAATCTACAGCAGGTCTTGGAAGGATCATGTTGAACATGTTGACAGGGTGCTCAAACTATTGCGGGAGAAACAATTATATGCAAAAACATCCAAATGTTTCTTTGGAGTACAAGAGGTGGAATATCTGGGTCATATTGTATCTCATGAGGGTGTTAAGGTAGACCCTAACAAAATTAAAGCCATTAAGGAATGGAAAGTCCCCACAACCATAAAAAAGTTGCAAGGATTTCTCATTTTAACAAAAATTATAATCGAAAGTTGAAAGTTAAAGAATTATGGGAGAATAGCAGCACATATCACTGTGTTATTATGAAAGATGCATTTTCTGGACTCTTTGACAACTAAAGACGCTGAACATCTTAGAAAGCCCGATGTACTATTTTGATCTTAGCTACGCTAAACTTCACAAAAACCTTTATTGTGGAATGTGATGCCTCAGGAAATGGAATTGGTGTTGTTTTAATGCAAGAAGGAAGACCCATTAATTTTGAAATTCATTCAATCAAAGGAAAGTATTTATAGAAAGCTATTTATGAGAAGGAAATGTTAGCAATACTACATGCACTAAAGAAATGGCGACCTTACCTAATAGGAAGACACTTCAAGGTAAAGAAAGCCAGTCACTTGATAGTGTTAAAGACTTTTGGAACAAAAGATATCTTGAGAGAGAGTAGAAAAATGGGTCACAAAGATGTTGGGTTATGACTTTGTGTGCAAAGGAAGCTAATTTTTGAAGTGAGATGCACTCTCAAAGAAAAGAATGAGAAATTGGAAAGCATTTCTGTGCTTGGATAGCAAAGCCAAGATGAATGGAAGAAGGACAAAGATGTATGGACACTCATTCAAAATTTGCAGCAAGATCCTAGTACATCTGATATATTTAGTTGGAAAAATGATTCCTTATGGTACAAAGATCGCTTATATATTTTTAAGAATTCCCAACTAAAAAAAAAGATTCTTTTGGAATTGCACACTTCTCCTTTAGGAGACCACTCAAGGTTTTTAAAAACTTACCACAGGGTGAAGAAATAATTTTTTGGGATGGCCTTAAATCTGATATTCAAAAGTTTGTGGCGGAATGTTTGGTTTTCCAACAGAATAAAGTTGAGACAATTAAGACCCTGGGTCTTCTAGAACCTTTATCCATTCCAAGTCAACATTGGTGTTACACCATTTTTTGGTCATCTAACCTATTACCATTAGGTGGACCCAAGTACATCATGTAAGACAAATTTTACCATAAGTAAAATTTCTCTCACTATGTGAAATAACTTAGTAAAACACCTTTATTAAGTTGTTTATGGTCTAGATAGGAAACCACAAAAGGAAATAATAAAAAAATCTATATTTGTTTATGTTTCCTCAAGGAATAATTAGTTAAACATCAATTTAATTATTATTTCTGGTCATATATAACCCAAAACAAGGAAATCAATTAAATAAATCCTTATTTATTTGATTATTTCCTAGGAATAAGTTGTTTAATCCTTATTTAAATAATAGTCCTAGTTAAATTTGACTAAATCATTTATAAATAATTAAATAAATCATTATTTATTTAATTATATTTCCACCATTTCCTTAAAATAATAAATAAATCTTTTATTTATTTATTATTTATAAATAAATGATTTAACCCAAGACAAAAATCCTTTTCCCTCCAACAAATATAATAAAATATTCCTAAAAGGTGGTTCTAGAATTTGGTTAATAATATTTTATTCATGCACCAAGTTCTAGGCCACCCTAATATTTTGTTATAAATAGAAGGTTTTTTCCATTAATTTGGACCTTTTATTTCATTTTAGATCACTCTGGATCTATACTCTTGGTCTGACTTTGAGCCATTATCATTGTCACATTCTCCATCATTTGCTTTGTGAGCTCCCTTTGAGTTCTATGTTTGTCTAGGTTTTCTACACCAACAAGAGAGAGAAATTTTAGATTTGAAATGCTGAGGACTTTCAAGAACCCATCCCATTGAGGAGAATTGGAAACACCTTTCTTGTTTTCCTCTCAGGTGCCCCTTTAATATAAAAAATCTTAAAAACATATTGTTCTTGTCTTATCTATTGGATGCATGGAGAAACATTTCATTTTTACTGCTTAATGTCTTTTTATGCATAGATCTGGATTTGTGCAGCTTTATTTGGATCAACTAACTATAGATTTGAAGATATTGGTAGCCATAATTAATGTTAGGGCTATTTGTTATGCGTAGCTAAAGTGGTCTTTTTCCGACAAAAGATTCATACTAATAATTGGCGACTCCACACGGGTTTTCTTTTGCGACCATTGTCGTTTTATATACTCTTGCATATCCAGCTATTTCAGACCCTAGGGTTTCTCTTCAGTTTTTTGTTTTTCCTATTTTTATGGTGTTTTTCACCTCAAAAACCCTCAAACACTCAAATTTTTAACTTTTCTGTTTCTGGCCCTATTGCGCAGGTGACAGAAATCAGTCGCAGCTGAGACGACAACTTTCTCTGAAATCTGCCACCAAGAGACCCGGATCTGCAGGTCGCACTTATCGGCCCAAAATATGCGACCTGGCCTAGAGGGCGCACATTTCTACCCCAAAACTACAACCTGGACTGAAAACAGGTCAGAACCTATGACCTGCACCTTTTTCTGCACTTTTCCAGCAATTTTTCTAGGTTTGTCTGAAGCTTCTGTCAGGGTTTTCCAGCCTCTTTCTCCACCTGTTTCGACCTGTTTCTGATCTGTTTCACTCAACTAAGTGCGAATTTTTCCCCTCAAGGCTTTAGTACCCTACACTTTTTGTGGAAGATTTTTAGTTGTTTCAGACGTCTGAATTTTCAGAGTTTCAACCTTGTTCTTTTCAGCTTTGATACCTCCTTTTCATATCCCTTTAGATCAGCTCTTCTCCCTTTCAAATCACCTCATATAATTTTTTCTGGGTTTACCTCTAGGGTCGCCTCCTTGTCCCTTCTACCTTTGGCTGATTCCCCCCTTTTGTTGCAGCAACCTTTCCTTTGCCTCTTTGTTGTTTTCTGCACCTCTTTTCAGCAGATTTATCCTTTAGATCCCTGTCCCTCCTGACCTTAGATCTATTGGCCTTTTTTTTAGTGTGTTTTGATTAGATTTTTCCCTCTTTTCGACTAGTTTTGAGAGATCCTCCTTCTTGGGTTAGATCGATGCATTTTTAACTATTAATTTTCTGTTATTTTAGCCTTATTTTCAGTTACGCAGCACACTTTTTCTTTTACTCTCAAAATGTCTAGGTTTAAAAATTAAAATCAACACATGCCACACACTGACCCTATGTGAAGAAGAGCCTGGTTAACACCGCCTGGCAAAGACTTTAAAATCAATTGACACTGCACCTCTCTTCCCTTGTTTCGACATTGACCTCACTTGATTCTGCACCTCCCTACCTTTGTCGGTTATTCTTCTTCCCGTCATCATTGCGCCTCCAAGGCGTTTATCCCAGAGACTTCTTGGCCTTCACCCTCAGTTTTCGGTTGGTCAACTTACTCCTTCCCACCATCATTGAGTTAGTCCTCCCCCAAGTTTGCACTCCGAATCTTCTTATGATTCTTCGGGTTCTCCCCCTCCATCTGGTTCTCCCCCTGTTACCTTCACCATGTCTAGTTCAAGGTCTAACGCTAGCGGCAACCCCAGTCCTATTGCTGGGTCCGTTTCTAGTGGAACCACTATGGGAACTACCTCGACTGTCCCTTTGCTCCCTTATATGGCTAGTATCAGTCTCCCCGATTTCAATCAGTTGATCAATGATCCTATCCGCCACGATGTTAGTTGGCCTACTATGCCAACTAAGCTCCCCTCCAAAATTCCCAAGTTCGAAGGCCTTGCTAGTGAAGATCCCTCCAACCATATCCGATCTTTCCACATGTGGTGTTCATCCAATTCTATTACTGATGATTCCATTCGTCTTAGATTGTTCCAATGCACACTTACCGGTGAAGCTTCTAAATGGTATGTTGATCAGACCACCTCTTCCCATACCACCTTTGCGACCATTGTCCAAGCCTTCTTATCTTATTTCCAGCTCCCTCTCTGATACGACACTGGTATAGAACTCTTGACTTCTTTCCGTCAATCTTCTTCGACCCGCCTTTCTGCTCATGTCCAGGAATGGCGGAGAAGAAGGAGCTTATGTCGAGCTCCCACCTTTGAAGATCGGGTCTATATGGACTTGTTCCTTCGCTCTCTCTTACCTGCCATCGGGAAAGATGTCGCATCCCAATTCCGTCAAACCAAAGAAGCCGCCCTCCAAATAGCCTCGAAATATGACCTCATCTATGCTCAATCTGGTTATGTTTATATCATCCTTCCTGACCTCCCCAAAATCGGTGGCGCTAATGCCCCGGGGGCATCTCACTCTGCCGATGGTATCGTTGGTGCTCTTTCACATACCTACACTCAACCTCCTATGGGCTATGGTTTCCCCCCAGGAGGGGCCAGCACCTCCAGCATTTTCCCCCCTCCAGGTAGCATGTATCCAGGATATGGCATGCCTCCTCCTTTTGCCCACCCTCCCGCCTACCTCAATCTTTCCCATCTTAACCATTCTCCTTACCCATAGCCTGGTATACCAGTTCCTCTAGCTTTTGGACCTCTGACTCCCTTTCCTTCGCAACCCCCGCAACAACAACTACTTCCCCCTCCGGGGCAAGTATTTGCACAGCAAGGCGTACCTAATCCTCCTTCTTCTCAAAGAAAGCGAAAAGGCAATCAAAATCAATATGCCCCTCGTAATCATGGATCCAATCCTCAAAGTATTGATTATAACACTGCTAACCAACCACAGGGCTCTCAGCCTAAGCTGGACAGGCCTCTTTGCACCAATAAGCCATGTTCATGTTGCGGTGTTTATGGTCATTACACTCACGATTTTCCCCTATTACCACAAATGCGGCAGATGTGGGAGTCTCGGGCTACATTGCGGGGACAACATTCCTCCCCTATTATTCCTCCCAATGCAGCTACTTCTCAACCCGCCGTTTTTACCAATCCTTTCCCTCAGCAAGGATACATGGCTACTCAACCACCTCATGCCCCGGTAACCACTCAACCTTCCCCTTCTGGTTCCTTCGATTACCGGATTCTCATGATGTCTTCTGACCCACCTCTCACCGTCGACCTTAACCTTCAAACTCGGTCTCATCAGTACTCCATGCCTCCTACTCCGTCTGTCCCCGAGTCACCCTCTTCAGGTCCTACAAAGCCTCTGTAGACACCCAATGGTCCCTTGTAGATCCCTTAGCCCAAAGCTGAGGTTCATACCAAGATTCCTAACGACCCATTACGCCGAAATGTTTCTTCTATTCGAGCTGCCCATTCGTATAGCATAGTAGATGATTTGGCACAATCTCCTACTGTCATTTCAACACTGGAACTCCTCTAGTCGTGTCCTTCTCAAAGGAAGGCTCTACTATCTTCCATGGGCGCTGTAGATCCTGCTGATGACCAATTGATTGTTTTTTATGCCCGTTAGTTCGACCATCCTCCCCTTCCTGCTTCCGTTGCTTTCCAAATCCCAGTCAAAATCCGAAATGCCAACGTCGCTCGGTGTATTATTGATGAGGGGGCATCCACTTGTGTGATGTCTTCTTTGGTTTGGAAACAACTCGGATCTCTTGAGCTGGCCCCTTCCACCATCACCCTTCATGCATGGGATGGCCATGCCTCCTAGCCCATTGGCCTATTCCGTAATTGTCCTATCACTCTTGCGGGCAAGACTGTCTGCGTTGATGTTGAATTTATCGACGCCCCTCTTGATTATAACATTATTTTGGGGTGTAGCTACAGCTATGCCATGTCTGCTGTCCCATCTGCAGTCCACCGCAAGATTTTTTTCCCTCATAATGGAAAGATAGTCACAATTGACCAGTTTACATGTCATGAGCCGAAATCTCAGACCTCCCCTGACTCGACCATCCCTTGTGTAGCCAATAAGAAAATCGTTGATTCTTTGACTAGTGTCTCCCCTGGCGTCTACAAAGACTCCTCCTTGCTTGGAACCTTCTTTGGTCTTCCTCCTTCTCTTGCCTCTAATCCCAGCTTAGTGAATGTTTGCATGATGCAATCATTTTGGGCTAACCTTAAGCGGCCTGCCTCGGCTAGTCAGCAACCTCAACCTCGCCTGCTGCAACCTGCTCCTAGCCCTTCGCCCCAGCCAGCCGGACCTCTTCCTTCTGACCCTTCTTCTACTGCTGGTGCCCAAGAGCCCCTTTATCCTCTAGGGTCGGTCCCACCAGGTCTCAACCCTTTTCGAGCCATCCCCCCTGGCCATTACCTCACTGGTCAGATACCTTTCCTTGCTCCCCCTCCCGGAGTTTATTCTGTCCCCATCGTGGCCACTCTCTCCCTCCCCAATTTAACCGCGGGCATACCCATCTGGTACCTTGACCCTCTAGCCGCTACCCCACCAGGTCACCCTAAACCATACCTTGCTTTGACACTAGTTCAACCGATTCCCTTAGCTTCTTCCGTCACTACAATGCCACCAGTACCTCAACAAAACCCTTCTCCTGTTGTGACAGCTACCGACAAGAAAGGCAAAACTCGTAAAGGGGCATCCAAAGACAAGGCTACCCCGACTGACCCTACTCCTCCTCCACCTGCCAAGCCTTGTGCCTTGTGTGATGGTGTCAGTCATTCCACCCATACTTGTCCCGAGTTGCCCTGCATCAAACCCATGGTTAAAGTCGCGTTCCCTGAGTCTACGGTCCCTGAATCCTCTATTTCTTCCTCGTCCATAGCCAGTAACCCAAAGAATATTTGCACCAACAAAACTTATGCTCTGTGTGGTATCCATGGCCATTATTCTCACCATTGTCCTCACCTCACGCATTACCGCGCTTTTTTAGAGGTCATTTGCGAGTACGAGGTTGAACAAAATCAATTCGCCTCTCCCATCCTCACGCAATATGCGTCAGGCCAACTCAAGGATCCCCTTGCTACCATTGAAATTCCTCCCCCCAACGTTGAGATGACGGAACTTGCCGCCCCCCTCCTATACCTATCATCATCCGTGTAACCCTCAGAGTACATTCCTTCTAAATCCACTCCATCTGTTTTGCTTGATTCCCCTTCAGCAACATTCTTCGGCTCCACATCCTTTGACCCTCTTTTTACTTGTTCCTCTGTCATCCCCCATGACGATCCTTACGTGTGCCTTTCTTCCCATGCTAATGATTTAGGTAGCTTTGCAGCATCATGTGGTTTTCTTGACCTTTTTCTTCCCACACATAACCAGGATGAATACATCCATATCTATGATGTTCTCCGCATCATGAGCTCCAGCTATTCCTCCCATAGCCCTCATACATCCCCCTATAGTCGGTCTATGAGTATCCATCCTACCCAGACTACTCCCTGCCATAGTTGTCGTTCGATGTCTACCCTACGCTCACGCTACCATCATTATTCTTCCTCCTCCCTTTTCTTGTCTTGTGACACTATTTCGCAGGACCTCCCATCCACACATTATATTGGCTATGCCGATGAGGCAAGTTGCTATTCCCGGAATCTCGCCTTGGCAGCTTGCGTTGTCTTTTCCCCCTCGCATACCCTCGTTCTTTCTAATGGGATTTGCATTGGTAATGTCACGAATAATCAAGCTAAATATGATGCAGTACGCGGCCTTTTAGCCGATGCCATTTCTCATCGCATCCTCCATCTGCATGTTCGTTTAGATTCCCTGCTTCTTGTCTCACAACTCAATGGTGTCTATTGTGTGCATAACCCTATCATGTTTAGACAATATTTACGTGTGAAACTTTTGATACGTGAATTTAGATTCATTACTTTCAACCATGTACCTAGAACACAAAATCACTACATAGATAACATTGCAAACCATGTTCTAGACTGGCATTTATCACACACAAGACCATAACATTTCAAATCATTAACACAATACATATGCATAATACATATCATATAACATGTTTTTAGATTCCATCTACTCTGATACATATGACATGCCCATATCATGTTACAAAAAACAAAACTCAAAACTGGGGGGCACCACTTGCTCCTACATACACACTAGGGGGCACCACTTGCCCTACATCTAATCACTCTCTGGAGGATCCCGAGCCAATGGCTATACTCCCGTAGCTCGTAGATCACGCATAGTTTGACCGGCCATCGCCATGCACCGCATGACACCTCGCCATTTCGAGGTAGCCCAATACATAGCTCTATGTACTGGTCATCTAAGACTTGCCAACCCTACTCCGAAACACTGGTCAGCAGCCCCTCACATCTACGACGGATGTCCTCTAGAAGCGCGGCCATATCCTCATTCTGTGCAATTCTCGATCCACTTGCACCTGTAGTTCCTGCTACTGTAGGTCGTCCCATATATCCGGACGATTTCACTGGAGCTATATCTGCATACCAAAAGTATAAAGATCAGTAAAATAAATACTATTCACAAACTTTAACATGCACATAAAATATTAGTTACTTATCACTTACCATCAGGCCCCCATACTCGACCAGGCGGAAGCGGCAAGTCCGGATCTCCCCAATAACTCATCCCACTATAGGGATAGTCGTCTATGTACAACGGCATTTGATCCCAATGGGAAAAGAACTCTGGTTGGAACACTCATCCGACTACCACTCCTCCTCCTCTGAAAAGTAGTCGCCCCCACCGACGCATCTTGGGTTCTCTCAGACCCCCATCAGGTAGTTGTACACGAGGTCACAAGGTCGAGATATTCTCAAAAAAGGAGCATACTACAGTCCCATGCGAACAATCATGGTTCACTTGCTGCTTGCACAGCGACAACTATCGTTTCAATGACACCAACATCATCTGGGCCCACCCATAGTAGGTCCCACTCAACACACTTTCCACAATCATCATCTGCCCGCCAGTGATGTGATGGAGCACCTGACTGTCGAGGATCCGCAATACTGATGCCACCACTGCACGGGTCTCTAACCTCTCTAGATCCCCAATTTATATCCGAGTCCCTTTGACTTGGAGGCCTGGTCGACAATGTCACTCTACAAACTCCATAATGTTACGCCCCCACGATAACACTGGCCATGTATTTCCCACCATCCATAATGGTGGGAGACTAGTCAGGAAATACAAATCCTGGACTGTCAGCTCAATCCTGTGCCCCTGCACTATAAAGACCTCATGATCTGGATCCCAATAACTAACAATCTGGGCCAACAAGGGCTCCCCAGCTCTCATCAGAGGATTCTCCACAAATCGCAGAATCCAAAACCTGGCCAATGCATGATGGACACTCTAATATGCTTGGATCTCTGCCCGTAATGTACCCAGGTCTCTCTCTCTCTCCACTTGATCCGAATATCTTCCATATCTGCACAAAAACATCATCTTTGTCACTACATATAGGAAAATCTGCATTCAATTATACAAAACCTGACTCTCTGCCCACAATAGCACTCCAATCACCTTCACCTGACAGGTCGCACTTTTTTTTCCAATTTTTGGGACAGGTCACACTTTTCGGGCCAAAACCTACTTCCCAAGTCGCAGTTTTTTGCCCAAAAAGTGCGACCCAGCCATGAAGATGAGGGAGGGGTTCTTCCTGAGATTTGGGACCCTAATTTGAACTTTTAATCCATCAAAATCAAAGAGTAGGATTAGGCCTCTTACCTACAACTGACAGATCTCGATTCCAACGGTCGATTTGTCCGCTATGATCGCCACAAGATTTAGGGCCTCCTCTCCTCTCTACATTCACCATAGCTACATAAGAAAATGAATGCATTTGGAGGGAAAATGCCTTATTAGAAGAAAAACCCCTGATTTTTCTTTCACCCACTGCGACCAAATCGTAGCCCCGTTTGGCACACCGTCTGTACCATTGGAAATCTCTCACCGAGCACTCAAATGGGTATCTGATATTTTTTCATTTTTTGATACCTCACCAGGACACATTTTTTCCACGAAGGGTCTATTCACCTTTCCTCCAAATCAAATTTCCTCACTTACAATACTTGTACTTGGGGCACCACTTTGCATCCTTACTTGTCCTTGTTCGTGTTGATTTTCGTCATGAGATACCCTATTGTACTCATGTTTTTACTATCCCCCATTGGACCTTTACTATGTGGCAACACCATCGAGTCGCCCTTGTTTAGAGCATCCGAGTTGAGTCATCATCGCATTCATGGAGTCTATCCCGAGTCCCTTTGTATCCCGCTATAGTCCTCCATCCTTCATAGGTTGATCCCTCTCTCGTGTCGCACATTATGGCCTTCAGTCCCATTGTCCCCTATCCCTCATGATATTGTGTCAGTCGCTGGCAATTCATTCATGCCCTTTATGCTCTAACAAGGGAAGTTTTCCATCCACTACTCAGTATCCCCCATTTCATCATCATCATTGGTGTCCGTCAGTTAGTCGCTCTACTATTTTCTCTCATGCCTTAGTTGGGGATCCCTTATTGTCTCACCTATGGCGGAACTCCTTTTGTCGACATCAACTCATTCACTCCAGAAGATAGGTCTAGAGGGCGGTGTACCTTGGTTCCAGCTCCTACACTTGTTCGGTGCCTCGGATCACGCAAAGGGATTTCTCATTACCCTTTGACTTGATTGTTTCTTAACTCCAGCTCCTTTTAGCATGATCGAGATCCGTATACTTGATGGTCCAGTGACGTAGCAGCAGCTATTGGTGATTCTCGGGTGTGTATGAGATGTCTCAACCCTCATGAGCGGGTGGCCCTGCAGGTAGCCCCCCACATGCCCGTATGACCTCTTCATTCCAGCCTTTGATGCAGCTCCTTATATTTGATGATGTCGGCCTTAGCCGCTTGCAATGCCTCTTTGATTTGCATGTATCAGTCAGATTTTGCGAGCCCTTCCCCGTTTATAGGGGGCATTTGGGTTGTATTTGTATCTCATATAGTCAGATATTATTGTAGAAGTCCTGGCTGTTATCCCAGGCACAGCATGTATGTGGGATTCATTCTTCTATCTTTTATCTAGCTCGTGTTTAGGCCAGTATGTAATTTATAGTTCAGTTCCTTGTTTATTGGACACACTATTCTTTTGTACTTTGTCTCGGTGAACATAGGTATGCCTCCACCGCCGCCTTTAGCACAGGTACCATTTCATAAAAAGAGACTTGTTGCACCTGTAAGTCTCATCTCCTCAGGGTCTAGTCCTTTAGCAAATTAGTCTACCTTACATTTCTCTCTCTGACTTCCCTCTTGACGTCTGGTGATTGAGTTCTTACAACATACTTCATTCATACAGTTTTCTCCTAACACTCGTATGATGGGGGGAAATCTGTTACACCATTTTTTGGTCATCTAACCTATTACCATTAGATGGACCCAAGTACATCATGTAAGACCAATTTTACCCTAAGTAAAATTTCTCTCACTATGTGAAATAACTTAGTAAAACACCTTTATTAAGTTGTTTATGGTCTAAATAGGAAACCCAAAAGGAAATAATAAACAAATCTATATTTTTTTATGTTTCCTCAAGGAATAATTAGTTAAACATCAATTTAATTATTATTCTGGTCATATTTAACCCAAAACAAGGAAATCAATTAAATAAATCCTTATTTATTTGATTATTTCCTAGGAATAAGTTATTTAATCCTTATTTAAATAATATTTCTAGTTAAATTTGATTAAATTATTTATAAATAATTAAATAAATCATTATTTATTTAATTATATTTCCACCATTTCCTTAAAATAATAAATAAATCATTTATTTATTTATTATTTATAAATAAAGGATTTAACCGAAGTCAAAAATCCTTTTCCCTCCAACAAATATAATAAAATATTCCTAAAAGGTGGTTCTAGAATTTGGTTAATAATATTTTATTCATGCACCAAGTTCTAGGCCGCCCTAATATTTTGTTATAAATAGAAGGGTTTTTCCATTCATTTGTGACCTTTCATTTCATTTTAGATCACTCTGGATCTATACTCTTGGTCTGACTTTAAGCCATTATCATTGTCACATTCCCCATCATTTTCTTTGTGAGCTCCCTTTGAGTTCTATGTTTGTCTAGGTTTTCTACACCAACAAGAGAGAGAAATTTTAGTTCTGAAATGCTGAGGACTTTTAAGAACCCATCCCATTGAGGAGAATTGGAAACACCTTTATTTTTTTCCTCTCAGGTGCCCTTTAATATAAAAATTCTTTCAAACATATTGTTCTTGTCTTATCTATTGGATACATGGAGCAACATTTCATTTTTATTGCTTAATGTCTTTTTAAACATAGATCTGGATTTGTGCAGCTTTATTTGGATCAACTAACTA
>CM076579.1:368642318-368652318 GCA_034641835.2 Pinus albicaulis
TATTCAATGAGAGTCAAGACGACAGTCTACTTCCAAAGATCCCTATCAATCAAGGCTGATTGCTATCATGTCACTAGGGATCATATTTAGCCCCATGGACTCCTATATATAGAAAGGAGGTTTTGTTCATTTGTATCATCCAAGAATTGTTCATTTATGTAATGTATTGGAGGTTGCCCCCTCGAAGAGGCTCATTTCTAAGGCGTTGATATCTCTTTTCTTCTCTTTTTGGAGCCGGTTACACAACATTTGGTATCAGAGCCTTGATTGTTTTTTTCAGGTTTTGCTTTTGTCATATATGGCCATCGGGAATTTTTTGCTGCAACATTTTTCTACGAAGCTTCGTAAGTCAATTCTTTAAAGTAGCCGAAATCTTTGAGGCTTTGTATAACAATTCTCAGAGTTTGGTTCGTAATATTTTCTGGAGATAGATCTGGGAAGTTAGATCTTTTTCGTGCTCCTAAACAGGTCATCGGGAATTTTATGCCGTAAAAATTTCCTACGATGTTCGAATTTGAACTTGAACATATATGTTGGTTTAAATCCCTGAGAAAATTTATCATATCAAACAATTTCAGATCTTGGTTCGCAATATTTTTGGAGATATGATCTGTGGAAGGTAGTGCTTTTTTAGGCTCCTGAATTTCATCTCAAAGAGGTGATCGTGGGAAAAGTTCAATAAATCTCTCTTTGGGTATCGGATTGGAGTGCCGTAAAAAGTGTTCACAATTAGACAGACTGTAGTTTCTTAGCTATCAATTTCAGAGACAAAGGACGAAACAGTGACACGTGTCTAGTCGTACAAGTTCGCTCTACTAAACCAGTCCATAATTAGGTCATTGTGGGAGATTGGACACAACTTTGTCTTGGAGAATCCAAATCAAGTCAGACATGTGGCATTAAAAAGAGAATTCATAGGGCTAATTCAATGCTGAATTTCAGATATTGAAGAGCTGCAATCACAGAGATAATACAATTTCAATATCGAGCTCCTCAAAGCAAGTAAAAGGTGTGTATTTTTTTTTTTTTCTGAATTGCATAAGTCTTGTTTGAAGAATCAAGTTGAATTGATTGCAAGGGCCTATTGTCGAATAGATATCAACATTGGAGTCTAAAATGGCCCCTAAAAAGAATTCAAAACCCATTAAGCCTTTAGAAGGCTCTACTGTGACTCATGAAGACGAATAATGGCAACATGACATATCAAAATTACAAGAGCAAGTGCAACAAATTTCGCTCTCGCAAAGAACAACAAAAAATGAAATGGAAGTTTTGAAGAAGGGCGTGGAAACTAAGATGGATGGTTTGAAGAAAGGCGTGGAAGCTAAGATTAATGGTCTGGAAGCTAAGATGGATGGCATGGAAGTGGGCATGGAAGCTAAGATGGATGACATGGAAGCTAAGATTGATGAAAAAATGAAAGACAACATGGAAAACATGAAGAAAGATCTAAAAGTAGACATCGAAAGTTTGGGAAAGTTGATACAAGAAATGTTTCCTAATGGTGAAAATATAGTAGAGGAAACTCATGATGAGAACAAAATAAATGTTAATCATGATTTCATAACCTCTAATGTTGGCGGGAAGAACCACCATATTCCAAAAATGGATATGAGGAAGTTTGATGGAAAGGATCCTGTAACATGGATACTACAGATGGAGCAATATTTTGATCTCCATAACGTGCAAACACAAAAAAGGTACGCATTGCAACTTTACATTTAGAACAAAATACATTTGTATGGTATCGATGGCTTTGCTCCCGTAAAAAAATTGTCACTTGGTCAATTTTAACGGAGGAAATGATAGCACATTATGAGGATACAAAGAGCAACACCTTCTTTACCCAATTGATAAATCTCAAACAAAAGGGTTTAGTGGGGCAGCACATTGAGGACTTCCAAAAATTGGGGTAACTGATCTTACAGAGGAACACAGGATTGATCTCTTCCTAGGCACTTTAAAGGATAACATCCAACATGAAGTTCGCGTTTTGGAACCTGATTCATTGGAGAAGGCATTCATGTTGGCAAGAAAAGTTGAATGTAAAATTATGGCGACAAGGAAGCCTACCACTCAATTCTATAAAGAAGGAAGTGTTGCTACGCCTAGATTTCCACAACCTACAAGGTTGTCACCACAACAATTGGAAGAAAAAAGAGCAAAAGGGCTTTGCTACAGTTGTGATAGCAAATACACTAAAGGTCATAAGTGTGCTGAGAAGAAATTATTTTACATAGATTGTGAAGAGGAAGAAGAAATGAACAAGAAGAGGATATACACCAGGAACCAGCCCTAGAAGAGGAAGAAATGAATCCGACCATATCGTGTAATGCACTGGCAGGAATTACCACTCCTCAAACTCTCAAGATAGAAGGACAAATCAAGAAGAAAAAGGTAATAGTGTTGATTGATTCAGGTAGCACCCATGATTTTATTCATTGTAAGGTAGCCAAGGAATTAAATTGTTTCCTATACCCAGCACCAGAATGTCAAGTGATGGTTGCAAATGGAGGAACTATAAATTGCTCGGGAAAATGCCATAATATCAAGCTAACCATGGGGGAATATGTATTGACTAGTCCAATGCTTTCCATTCCTATGGGAGGTGCTGATGTTATACTAGGAGTACAATGGTTACAATCTTTGGGGACGGTAGCTTTTAATTTTCAAGAACTTTTCTTGAAATTTTTTTCAGAAGGAAAGGAAGTCGAATTACTGGGTATTGCGGGGAAGCCAGGAAGGATAATAAGCTCTAATGTCATGACAAAGCTTCTAAAGAAAGAACAACGAGGCGTAATTGCACAATTATGCTCACTAGAAGTTCCAACATCAAAATCATCTATTTATGCAGATCTCCAACAAGTCTTGGACAATCATTCCAAGGTGTTTGAAACTCCCAAAGAACTCCCACCTATTCGTGATCATGATCATGCTATTCATTTGATTCCAGGAAGTGTTCCTCCAAACATCAGGCCTTATAGATATCCTTACTTCCAAAAGAGCAAAATTGAACGTATGATTGCAGAAATGTTAGAGGCGGGTATAATTCAACCTAGTCAAAGTTCTTTCTCTGCTCCTATAGTATTGGTACACAAGAAGGATGGATCATGGCGAATGTGTCCGGACTATAGGGAGCTCAATAAGCTCACCATTAAAGACAAATTTCCCATTCCTGTGATCGATGAATTATTGGATGAATTACATGGAGCAATTTATTTTACCAAGTTGGATCTTCGTTCAGGATATCATCAAATTAGAATGAAGACTGAAGATATTCCAAAAACAAGATTTCAAACTCATGAGGGTCATTATGAATTTTTGGTCATGCCTTTTGGCCTTACCAATGCACCTTCTACATTTCAAGGGTTGATGAATTCCATTTTCAAACCCTTCCTTAGAAAATTTGTGCTAGTATTTTTTGATGATATACTAATCTACAACAGGTCTTGGAAGGATCATGTTGAACATGTTGACAGTGTGCTCAAACTATTGCAGGAGAAACAATTATATGCAAAAAAATCCAAATGTTTCTTTGGAGTACAAGAGGTGGAATATCTGGGTCATATTGTATCTCACGAGGGTGTTAAAGTAGACCCTAACAAAATTAAAGCCATTAAGGAATGGAAAGTCCCTACAACCATAAAGAAGTTGCGAGGATTTCTCGGGTTAACAGGGTATTATCACAAGTTTGTTAAGAATTATGGGAGAATAGCAGCACCTCTAACAACATTATTGAAGAAAGATGCATTTTCATGGACTCCTGAAGCAACTAAGGCCTTTGAACGTCTTAAGGAGGCAATGTGTCATGCACCGGTCTTAGCTACGCCAGACTTCACAAAAACCTTTATTGTGGAATGTGATGCCTCAGGAAATGGAATTGGTGCAGTTTTAATGCAGGAAGGAAGACCCATTGCTTTTGAAAGTCGTCCAATCAAAGGAAAGTATTTACAGAAACCTATTTATGAGAAGGAAATGTTAGCAATACTACATGTACTAAAGAAATGGCGAACTTACCTAATGGGAAGACACTTCAAGGTAAAAACTGATCATGATAGTCTTAAACACTTTTTGGAACAAAGACTATCATCAAAAGAGCAGCAAAAATGGGTCACAAAGATGTTGGGTTATGACTTTGAAATAATCTACAAAAAAGGAAAGCTTAATGTTGTTGCAGATGCACTCTCAAGAAAGAATGAAGAGGTGAAGCATTGCTTTGTGCCATTTCTATTATCCAACCAGATTGGATAACCGAAGCAAGAGATGAATGGAAGAAGGACAAAGATGTATGGACACTCATTCAAAAGTTGCAGCAAGATCCTAGTACATCTGATACATTTAGTTGGAAAAATGATTCCTTATGGCACAAAGATCGCTTATATCTTTGTAAGAATTCCCAACTAAAACAAAAGATTCTTCTGGAATTGCACACTTCTCCTTTAGGAGGACACTCAGGATTTTTAAAAACTTACCACAGGGTGAAGAAAGAATTTTTTTGGGATGGCCTTAAATCTGATATTCAAAAGTTTGTGGCGGAATGTTTGGTTTGCCAGCAGAATAAAGTGGAAACAATTAAGACCCCGGGACTTCTACAACCTTTATCCATTCCAAGTCAACGTTGGGAGGAGATTTCAATGGATTCTATCATAGGTTTACCTAAGTCTGAAGGAAAGAGTGTCATCATGGTGGTAGTTGATAGACTTACCAAGTATGCACACTTTTGTGCATTATCTCATCCATTTAAAGCAAGTATAGTTGCTACTACATTTATGGATAGAATTCAAAAACTACATGGAAGCCCAAGGGTTATTGTGAGCGATAGAGATCCCATTTTTACTGGAAATTTTTGGACGGAGTTATTTTCTTGTTTGGGTACTCAATTAGCTCATAGCTCATCTTATCATCCTCAATCGAATGGTCAAACTGAGATAGTAAATAAATGTTTGGAAGGATATCTTCGTTGTTTTGTATCTGATAAACAAACACAATGGGTCAAGTGGTTACCTCTTGCCGAATGGTGGTATAACACTTCCTTCCATACTGCAGCAAAAATGACCCCATTTATGGCACTTTATGGATATCATCCACCATCCATCACATCATATTTGAGGGAAAATTTGAAGGTTCAAGCAGTGGAAGATCACATCGAGCATCAGCAAGAAGTTCTCCAACTCTTAAAGGATAACCTGAATTTGGCACAAAATCGAATGAAACAACAGGCAGATCAACATCGCAGCGAGAGAAGTTTTGATGTAGGAGATTGGGTATTTTTACTGCTACAACCATACAAACAAATGTCCCTCAAGCAAGCTAAGAAGGATAATAAATTATCACCAAAGTACTATGGTCCTTACAAGGTGTTGCAAAAGATCGGTACTGTGGCCTAGAAATTGGAGCTTCCTGCTTCTTCGCGAGTACATCTAGTTTTCCATGTTTCATGCTTAAAGAAGGTTATAGGTGAAAATCTTCCGGTTCAAACAATATTGCCAAAACTTGATGAGGAAGGAAAAATCATATTGGAATCTAAAGCAGTCATGGAAACAAGAACTCGACAGCTACGGAATCGATCAATTTCAGAGTATCTCATCAAGTGGAAGAACTTACCCACTGAAGATTCTACATGGGAGGATGAGAATTTTATACAGAAGCACCCGGAGCTACTCAAGCGTTGAGGACAACACTTTTTTGAGGGAGAGGGGCATGTTAGGTCCCTATATCACTATTATAGTCCCTTATTATTGTTAGTGTAACCCCCTTATTGTTATTATTGAACCCTTGTAACCCCCATTTTGTTATTATTGTGCCCTTAAATTATTATTGTTAGGTCGGCTAGGATTACATCGTGGCCCACTAGGATTACATTATGGCCCCATGGACTCCTATATATAGAAAGGAGGTTTTGTAAATTGTATCATCCAAGAATTGTTCATTTATGTAATGTATTGGAGGTTGCCCCCTCGAAGTGGCTTATTTCTAAGGCTTTGATATCTTTTTTCTTCTATTTTTGGAGCTGGTTACACAACAATCAACCTGAGAAATCCTTGAATATGATTTGTGGTTGTGGGGATTTTCTATTCCTTAATGGCTTTAATTTTGTTAGGGTCTACCTTAATACCCTCATGAGATACAATATGATCCAAATATTCACCTTTTATGCTCCAAAGAAACATTTGGAGGTTTTTTCATAATTGTTCCTCCTCCAATAGTTTGAGAACCCTGTTAACATGTTGAACATGATTCTTAACACCCTCATGAGATACAATATGACCAAAATATTCCAAATCACATATTCCAAAGAAACATTTAGAGGTTTTTTCATATAATTTTTCCTCCTCAAATATTTTGAGCGCTCTGTCAACATGTTGAACATGGTCATTCCAAGACTTGTTTTACATTAGTATATCATCAAAAAATACTAGCACAAATTTTCTAAGGAAGGGTTTGAAAATAGAATTCCTCAAACCTTGAAATGTGGAAAGTGCATTAGTAAGGCCAAAAGGCATGACCAAAAATTCATAATGACCCTCATGAATCTTGAATGTTGTTTTTGGAAAGTCTTCAATCTTCATTCTAATTTGATGATATCCTGAACGAAGATCCATCTTGGTGAAGTAAATTTCTTTATATAATTCATCCAACCATTCATCAATGGCAGGAATAGGAAATTTATCTTTGATACTAAGCTTATTCATCTCCCTATAATAAGTACAAATTATCCATGATCTGTCCCTCTTATGCACTAATACTACTAGAGTAGAGAACTAACTTTGACTAGGTTGAATTATACCATCCTATAACATTTCTGCAACCATACGTTCAATCTCACTCTTTTGGGAAAAAGGATATTTTCAAGGCCTAATGTTTGGAGGAACACTTCCTAGAATTAATTGAATAGCATGATCATGATCATGAATAGGTGGGGGGGATTTGGTAGTCTCAAACACATTGGAATGATAGTCTAAGAATTTTTATAGATCTGGAGAAATATAGTATTTCGATGTTTGAACCTCTAGTGAGCATAATTGTGCAATTACGCCTCGTTTTTATTTCTTCAGAAGTTATGTCATGTAATTAGTGATGATTATATTTCCTCCTTTCCCTGCAATACCCCTTAATTCAAATTTGTTTCCTTCCCAAAAACATTTCAAGAAAAGTTCTTGAAAATTAAAATTTATCGTCCCCAAAGATTGTAACCCTTGGAATCCTAGTACAACATCCACACCACCCATTGGAATGGAAAGCATTGGACTATTCAATACATATTCCCCATGGTTATCTTGATATTATGGCACTTTCAAGAGAAATTTATAATTCATCCATTTGCAACCATCACTTGACACTCAGGTGTTGGATATAGGAATAAATTCAATTCCTTGGCTATCTTACAATGAATATAATTATGAGTATTGCCTAAATCAATCAACACTAGTACATTTTTCTTCTTGATATATCATTCTATCTTGAGCGTTTGAGACGTGGTAATTCCTGCCAATGCATTACAAGATATGGACAGGTTCCTTTATTCTTTCTGAGGGGTTGGTTCCTGGTGTATATCCTCCTCTTTTGATGTTTCTTATTCCTTTTATTCCTCCTCTTCACAATCTATGTAGAATAATTTATTCTCGGCACACTTATGAACTTCAGTGTATTTTCTATCACAACTATAACAAATCCCTTTTGATATTTTTTTCCTCCAATTATTTTGGCGTCAACCTTGTAGGTTGTGGAAGTATTGGTCTAGCAACACTTCTACATTTATAGTTGTGAGTGGTAGACTTCCACGTTTCCATAATTTTTCTTTCAAATTTTCTTTCCATCCTGAACTCCTTCTCTAATGAATCAAGTTCCCAAAGGTGAACCTCATGTTGGATGTTATCCTCCAAAGTCCCAATGAATACATTAATCCTATGCTCCTCTGGAATATCAGTTACCCTGATATTCAATTTTTGGAAGTCCTCAATGTGATCCACCATTGAACCTTTTTGTTTAAGATTTATCAATTGGCTAAAGAAGGTGTTTCTCTTTGTATCCTCATCATGTGCAATCATTTCGTCCATAAAAATTGAGCAAGTGACAGGTGATTTACGAGAAAAAATTCATCGATACCATACAAATTGATTGGGTTCTAAATATAAAGTTTCAATGTGTACCTTTTGTGTGTGTTGCACATCGTGGAGATCAAAATATTGCTCCATTTGAAGTATCAATGTTACCGGATCCTTGCCATCAAACTTCCTCATATCAATATTTGGAATGTGGTTGTTCTTAAACCCAATGTTGGATTCTCTAAAATCATATTTCATATTATTTTTTTCCTCATCCTGATTTTCATGGAGTACCTTGTTACCACTAGGAATCCTTTCTTGCAACAACATTCTCAAACCTTCCATGTTTGCTTTCAAGCTAACCATGTTAGCTTCCATGTCTGATTTTAAACCCTCCATGTCTCATTTTAAACCATCCATGACTCATTTTAAACCATCCATGTCCCTTTTTAATTCATCTTTGGTTGCTCTTCGTGAGAGCGAAATTTGTTGCACTTGGTCTTGTAATTTTGATATATTATGTTGCAATTACTCCTCCTCATCTGTCGTAGTGGAGATTTCTAAGGGCTTAATGGGTGTAGATTGATTTTGTTTAGGAGGAATTTTAGAACCCAATACTGATATCTATTCTTCAATATACCCTTGAAATCACTTCATTTTTTTTGAAACAAAATTTATGCAATTTAAAAAACAAAAACGAAAAAAAAAAACAAAACAAAATACACACCTTTTTCTTACTTTTAGGAAATCGACCTTGAATTGGTTGTAACTTTGTAATTTCAGCTCTCCAAAGTATGAAATTCCATCTTGTGGTATTCCTCTAAGTCTTCTTTTCAACTCCACAAGTCAGACCAAAATTTGATTCTTCAAGATAAAGTTATGCCCAATATCCCACGATGCCCTGATTATGGACTAATTCAGTAGATTGAACTTGTACAGAGTGTCAAGTGTCACTGTTTCAAATTTCGACCCTAAAATTGATATAAAATAAACTACAGTTTGTTCTCTTTCTGTCACTATTTACGAAATTCAACTCTGATGCTTGAAGAGAAAGTTATGATTTTTTTCCTTTAGTCACTTGTTTAGGATTGAATTCTAGAGCATGCAAAAACCCCAATTTATTTGGCCCATATCTATGAAAATATAGCGAACCAAGATCTGAAATTCTTACAAGAAGTTCATTGATATTTTTTCTGCACGTGGGTTCAATTTCAACTTCTGAAGCTTTGTAGAACAAAGTTATAACGAAAATGACAAGATGACCCTAGAAAAACCCTAGAATCCAAATCTCTGATACCAAATGTTATGCAAACAGCTTACAAAATAGAAGAAAATATAGATCATTGACTTAAAAACTATTATCTTCGATTGGGAAACCTCTTTTACATTACATAAATGAACACTTCTTGGATGATACAAATGACAAGACCTCCTTTATATATATAGGAGTCTAAGGGGTCACAATATAATTAGAGCCTACATAACAATAATAATGTAAGGGCACAACAATAAAAATAGTGGGTTTATATGAGGCACAACAATAAAAATATGGGGGCTACATGGGCACAACAATAACAATAAGGGGGATACACTAATGATAATAATAAGGGGGCTACACTAGTATTATAGGGACCTAACACAT
Source organism: Pinus albicaulis (assembly GCA_034641835.2). NCBI lineage: Eukaryota > Viridiplantae > Streptophyta > Pinopsida > Pinales > Pinaceae > Pinus > Pinus albicaulis. The sequence goes on from CM076579.1 coordinate 368,652,006, forward strand.
TCATATTAGAGGATATATATTAAATAAAAAATGACATAATATGTTGAGAATATGAATAATGGGTAAATGGCTTTTATATGTTGTGTATAAAAAATGGAGCTCAAATTTAATGGGAAAATATAAAAAGGTATAAAAAAAATTAATGAAAAATGGATACCTACAATATCTAGTGAAAGTAGGGGTTTTTTAAATTGGGAAGGTGAATTGGGTTCCTATTGGTAGGGGGTTAAATAAAGTGATTTTTAGAGATATTTTAAACTATGTAGTCAAATCAAGGGTATTGTTTAGTATGAAATGAACACACATGATATGA